>BQNB010019766.1:15870-66386 GCA_026074375.1 Tanacetum coccineum | reverse complement strand
TCATTTCATCATTGAACGTTATCGAGTATAGACCAATCCACAATTAAAGACCAGTTACGATCTTCCTTTCATAATCTGAACATAAGGTGATGCTCAAACCACGTCATATATTCTTTCTATCTAAATAGCTATATTCCATTTTTCCTATGTACATCAATAAAAAAAAGCCACATTAATAATATAGTTGTGAAAATAATAATGGTTTTTCTAACATGTGCCTCATGGGCACATGTTAAGGTGGGGACGCAGGACACAGCCTGATTGGCCAGCCGTTATTGTTATTAATCATTATCATGTCTCACAAATAACTGTTGGGCAATCAGGTTGTGACACACAGATGTCCTCACCTTAACATGTGCCCCTGGGGCGGGCACATGTTAGAAAAACCCAAATAATAATACTCCAAAATAGAATGATGGCACAATACCTAATTTAACACTTCTATCAAGTTTAGCATGCGTAAATTGACTGGGTATACGTACACCACACCATACTTTATAGTGCCTCATCGTAACTTTTGTCATTATCATCAATAAGTGATGTTTCTTAACACAGTAATTTATTTCAAAAATCTGATACAAGTATACAAAACAAATCTACATACAAACTATAAACTATTGCTATGATAAATTGGTATTTTCTGGCTATAAAATTTCATCTAAACTAAAGAATTACAATCCACATCTAAATCTACAAACAATGTGTCTTTTGCAATCCAAGCTCGATATTTAAATAACAAATTAACACGATCCTATACTTAAAATTCGATATAAAAACTTTAAAAAACACAGTTAGTGCAATGGAGCATATTAATAAACGTTTATTAATTTAATCACAACTCCATTTAAAAAATCAGAAAAAACACAGTTAGTGCAAGGGATTTTAATAAAATATCATTACGCAAATTAGTGAAACAACACATGATCGAAATGCTTGATACTTTCATCTTACTGACAGACAATCTTGTAAAACAAATTTGCCAATATAAAATTATGAGTACATTTGACCACAAATTTATGTTAATATCATGGAGCGGTTAGTTTAAAGAACCTCCCCATACGAAAACATGTACATGACATTTTCTTGTTACTCATGATGACTCACACCAGTCAAACCAACAACTTTAATTTGTATTTTGCTCACCGTTTGTGTTACCACCTCTTTAAAGACAGCAAGCAGCTCAATGAATAACCTACAACAGTACGCATAAAGATATGTTGGTACATACTCATGTCACCACGACACCACCATCTTCCTCCATGTCCAGCCTCCGGCATGTCGTCCCAAAGTCCTGAATCCCAAACGAATTCATTAAAAAGAAACATAAACATTATTGTATATACCCAACCCAGTAATAAAAAATCAGACAGACCCATTAAATCAGAACTACAAGTTTCCAATAACATCACAAACAAGATTGTAGTCGATTTATCATCAAAATAATTACTAAAAACATCTATAAATAATAATGGCAAGAAAAAAGGGATGAAAACTCTACACTTAGAAGGTAGGAAGGCAATTTGGTGGTGTTGAAATATGTCCATCGTAAATAATATATGTCCGAATTATTTATTCGAGCCTAAGGGGACGCACACGTTAATACGTAAACAATGTTTAAATAGTGTTTTAAGTAAACGATAAATAAATATATTAGTTATTTGTTTAATAGTTAAACATTAAGGACTAATATGTGAAACGGGAAAAAGGAAAGTGGGGATCTTCCCCCTTTCCCTTTACACGGCCGAAACCCACAACCCATATGGGTTTGGGCTTGCTTGCTTATTCTCCAAGATATGTAGGCTATAAAAGGAGGTCTTGAGGTTCATTATGAGATGTGTGTTTTGTGAAAAATCCCTAAATCTCTCCCTCTCTTCTTCCTTTGTTGTTCGACCGAAACCAACACCCCTTAGGGTTTGGTTTTCTCCCTTCTCGCGTGTTGGTTAGATTCAAGTGTTGCGGTGTTCGTTTACTAAAACACTATTAGTACTAGCATACTTCATTGTTTGCTAAGAACGTATTGTGTGTGGAAGCTTAGAGAGATCTTACTTTAGATCTTGGAGGTTTTGCGCGTGGTTATTATACACACGCGTATATAGAAGACGGTGTTAACGGTTACCTTTTAACGGTGTATCGTTTCGTGCTAAAATGTATACATCTTCTATCCTTGTTAATTAATGTGTTCTACATGTGATCTTTAATTCCGCTACGTACTCGTGTTAATTAATTAGTTAGTTAGATCTTAAAACCCAACAGTGGCATCACGAGCTATCGTGTAGAATCTTTAATTACAAGGAATAAAATTGAACAAATCAGGGTTTCATGATTAATTTTAATGCCCCGGCGGGTGTTTTTTGTTAAAAATATTTGATCTTGAAGGTTAATAAAATTAATTAGACGAAATCTAGGTTGTATGCAATTTTATATAAAACTTAATTAATTGTTAATTGTTTTAAGTTTTTAGTTAATTGTTAATAAAGATCCACGATAAAATCATGCAAATTTATCATGGATTGATATTAGATATTTAAATCTTGTTAATTAGTTAAAAGATTTAGTTTAAATATGATCAAGATTCGCATAATTTTAAATATTTTCTTAATTGGTAAGATCCATGATTCAAGAATTCGGAAAGACCCTTATTATTGAATCGATGGGGCCTAAAATAGTTAAAAGATTTATGTGCTATGTGGTGTATATTTGTATAAGGCTTACGCAATCGATTTTGTCGATGAATGTGGCCGGAGTTCTATATGGACGAAGGAGCCAGCCTTATAGGAATATATGCATGTTTCTATTATTAGAATATTGGATCATATTTAACGTTTGCATGCCTTAATCGTTAGTGGGTTAAATAAATGTTATTTAGTTTAGTTGATGTTTATATGTTTTATTTTAGTTCCTGACTTGTGAGAAAATAAAAAGGTTTTTCAGAAAACAAATATATACATGACTAATGATTATAGAAATAAGATTTATTGTGGACTATAAAATGCAAAAAAGTCAAGTGGGGATTTTTCGGCTTACATCCGATATAAAATATTCCATGTATAGACTAGCAATTTATAGTTCATAATGTGTTTCCAAAAATTAAAGTTTTTTTTTATATAAATAAACTAGACGTTATAGACGCATGGGAAGTACGACTCATCCACTAGAACAAACTACAAGAGAAGTTTAAGGCGGAGTGGTCAACATTCCTAAAGAATTCAGGTTTTTAATATGCTTCGTGCTGACCTAATTCTCCGCCTTCATTTGTGTTTTGAATTGGAGTTACGTGAACCATGGCATGTCATACCGTGTTAATTTTTTCTGAAAAAAGACATCACTCTTTTAAATTGGATAACACCTACGGTGAATCGTCTCAATTTTAAGGTTCTTACATATTTATGTATTATAAGTAGTTGGATTAATAGGTGATACCCATAATTATAATTACTTGAGTAAAGTTTTTATTAAAATATAAAATGTTACGAATGTAGCATTGATGTCTTCGTACATATTTGACACGTCAAATAAAATACCCTTTTAAATAAGTTGTTGCCATATCCAATTTCGTAAAACACTTGTTGATTGACTCTTTACCTATGCGTGAGACTGTGTGTAGTATGCTATCACATGGTAATTATACGTTTTCCGGGTGAGACGGTGAGTGTTACATAATTATTGTTATGAAATTGGACGAATTAGCGTTGTTATGGTTTTAGACCTGTTAAAACACGAGGCATAGATGGGCATGAAACATGCTTACTGAGTACTTTATTGTAATAAAGTAAGTCCCATTTGGTTTAGGAATTGCAATAGTTGTGAATTATCAATCATTGATTACCTTTTGAATGCACCATCACTAGCAGATCACTGATGTGGGGGGTATGTCAAGTTGGGTCATAACCTTAGAAAATTAATGTTTACTTTCAATAAACAAGGGTAATTAACTTTTCTTCAAAGATATTATCCAAAAAATACTTAATTCTTGAACTTTCTTATGTTTGTAAATGGCACCTACTGTCTAAAACATAAAACATTCGGATTTCAGGTCAATGTTTAAAATTTCTTGAAACAATTTCAATGACTGGTTTTGTCAACTTAAACGTAGTCCTGGAGAGTTTTGTAAGAAAATTGTTTGACTTTGATTAGCTTATTTTCCCTGCTTCACCTACCGTTCTGAGTTACTTGTCGCAGTTGGAATGCGGTATATGATTCATAATGAGGTGACTTGTCTTATGCTCGGAAGTATGACTCCTGAACTTTAAAGACAATTCGAAAATTCCATACATTACGATATGATTCAGGAGCTTCGATCTATGTTTAAAAAACAAGCTGGAGTGGAGAAGTTTGACTTAATCCAATCTTTCCATGCTTGCAAACAAGATGAGGATAAACGAGTAGCTTACTATGTCCTAAAGATGAAAGGATATGTGGAGCAACTGGAACGCCTTGGTTATGTACTACCACAAGATGTCACAGTAGGCTTAATTCTTAATGGTCTTACTAAAGATTTTGTGGGATTTGTTAGAAATTACAATATGCATAACATGGGTGGAAGGGCAATTGTCAAATTCATGCTATGCTTATTGAATATGAAAAAGGTTTACCAAAAAAGGCTGAAACTCCACAAGTAATGATGATTAAAAGTGGTAAAATCCAAAGGCCAATAAGAAATTGCTTAAAGCAAAAGGCAAAAACAAGGTTAATGGAAAGGGAAAGGATAAGAAGGTTTATATCCCTAAGCCTAAAAACCCTAAGCCTACTGCTATGGAGCGCCAAGCTAAGGATGATGCCTGCCACCACTGTAAGGAGGTAGGACATTGAAAAAGGAATTGTCCTGTTTATCTTGCTGAGTTGTTGAAGAAAAAGAAGCAAGTTGGCCCTGCCACTTTTTCAGGTATCTTCATGATAGAATCATTTTCTTTACCTAATAATAACTCCTGGGTGTATGACACTGGATGTGGTACTCATATTTGTAACACGAAACACGGATTTAGGATTTTAAGAAAAGCTGAAACAAGTAGAAGCTATTGGAAGTTTTGACTTAGTTTTAACTAATGACCTTGTTATTTGTTTAGACAATTGTTCTTATGCACTTCTATTACTTAAGGTGTATGTTCTTCGTTCACCATTTGGTAAAAAATGGATTTATCCAGTGTTTTATAGATTTTGGAATTTCAGTTTCTAAGTACAAAGTGTTTTATTTTAATGCTATTCATAGTAATGGTATTTATGAAATTAATATGCATGATCTTGTACCAAATGATAATTCTATATATAATGTTAGCACTAAAAGAGCCAAACACAATTTGAACTCTACTTATCTATGGCACTGCCGTCTTGCTCATATAAGTAAGAAATGTATTGAAAAGCTGCAACAAGAAGGGCTTTTAAAATCAACAGATGATGAGTCATTTGATCAATGCGTATCCAGGTTTATTGGGCCAAGATGGAGGGAGATCATTCCAACATCGTCCGACAAAGGGCGACTGTCTTTGGAATAATACTATGATGTTGTGGTCCACTTAGGACTTGTGTTCAAGACAAGGGTGCTAAGCTACCTTCTTTAATTCCAGATGGAGTATAGTCGTTATAGTTATGTTTATCTTCTTAAACATAAACATAAGGTCTTTGAAACGTTCAAAGTGTTTAAAAATGAAGTTGAAATCAACACGGGAAGACCATTAAGGCAATACGATCAGATCGGGGTGGCGAATATATAAGCCAAGAGTTTAAAGATTATCTAAAAGCTAACGGAATTATTCAACAACTTACTCCTCCATACACACCACAACAATATGGAGTGTCTGAGAGGAGAAACCGTACTTTATTAGACATGGTGCGATCTATGATGAATTTTACAACTTTGACTTTATCCTTTTGGGATTATGCTCTAGGTCTGTAACACGCCATTCTCAATATGGTTCCACAAAGAGGTAGATAAGACACCTATGAACTTGTGGCATGGTAAACTTCAAAACTTGTCTTACTTAAAGGTCATGGGGATAAGGTTGAGGCTCTTGTGAAGAGAGCTTACGCTGACAAACGCGAACAAAGATCTGTTAAGTGTATCTTTATAGGACTACCCAAAGGAACGGATTGTGGATTTACTATTTATATCTTCCCACACCTAAAACAAAATTGTTGTAGCAAGGTATGCAGGAATTCTTTGAGAAACGTCTCATAATCCAGAAATTCGTGGTTTGAGCGAGGGCGGTAGCTCTTGAAGAAATTCAAGAAGAAGAAGATACAACACCTTCTGAAATCACTAGCAACATTCCTCAAGAGGTGGAAGGTTTTAAACCACCACAACCACCACCAGAGGAAGATATTCTGATTCGTAGGTCTGAAAGGACACGTCGAGTTCCAAACTGCTTATGTCTAAATGTAGAAGTGGAGGAGCATAGTCTAGGGAATCTTAATGAACCCACTAGCTATAAAGCCGTATTGTTAGACTCAGAATCTATAAGGGACTCGATGCTATGGAATTGCGGGGGAAAAAATCCAATCCATGATGGACAATAAGGTAATGGGTCCTGGTCGATCTTCTCCTGGTTGTAGACAAGGGGTTGGGTAGTACATGGATTTTTAAGGAAAAAGACCGACATGGATGGTATTGTACACGTCTATAAAGCTCGTCTTGTAGCAAAGGGTTATACTCAACTCTATGGGGTTGATTATGAAGAAAGGTTCTCCCCCTACTCGTGGCTGACCTTAAGAGCTATTAGAATTCTCATATCTATAGCGCATACTTATAATTATGAGATATGGCAAATGGATGTTTAAAAACAGCCTTCTTAAAATGGTTTTTATCTTATGAGACATGTATTATGGTACAAACATGGAAAGGTTATGTTGAATCTAATATCCCAGAAAAGTCAGCAAGCTTCAAAGATCATTATGGGTCTTAAAGCAAGCACTCAATGAAGCTGAATATAAAAGATTTGATGAGGGGATCAAAAGGTTTGGATTTGCTCAAAAATCTTGATAAGCCATGTGTTTATCAAAAGGCTAGTGGGAGTAGTAATGTTACATTCTCTTCTTATATGTTGATGAATAATCATCATGGGAAATCACTTTCCAAGTTTTCAAGTGTTTAAAAGATTATCTTGGAAAGTGTTTTTCTATGAAGGGATCTAGGGGAAACAAATTTATTCTTGGAATCAAAATCTCATAGAGATAGGATCGAAAGGCGATTCATTGGACTTAGTCAAATGCCTTACATGGATAAGATCTTAAAGAGATATAAGATGGATAATTCCAAACGTGGTACCATTCCCATGCAAGAAAGACTTGACTTAAACAAATCACAAGGTGCTCAAACGCCTAAAGAGGTGAATCGCATGAAAAATGTACCTTATGCTTCGGCAGTTAGGATCCATCGAAGTATGCGGTTAGATGCAACTAGACCCTGATGGTTGCATTCGCACATACATATTTACAGGCCGATTTCAACAGAATTCCCAGGTGAACTTCACTGGATAGTGCTGGTGAAAAATCTTCTTAAGTAATTAAGAAATTACTCTAAAGATATATTTTTGGTTTATGGTGGAAATCCTGAAACTGAACTTCGAGTTGATTGCTATTGCAATGCTGGATTTGAGACCGATATAGATGATATGAAATCTCTGACAAGATACATCTCGTTTTGAACGGAAGCGCCCTAGTAAAGTACTACTGAAAGCCTACTACATAAGTTGAATTACATAGCTGCTTAAGAAGCAGAGATGAAAGCTGTTTGGATTAGGAAGTTTATTTCAAGGTTTGGTATAGTACCAACAATAAACGAACTAATTAAGATGTTTTGCGACAATTCAGCCGCACTTCTTATCACCACGGAACCGGGGGTTCAGATGGGCGCCATACACTACCATAAAAGTAACCTTCTTAAAGTTCACACATATGACAATCTAGCATATTCTTTTACGAAGGCTTTACTGAAAAAAGAAAGCTTACTACATGCTCAAGTGCATGAGACTTCGTTTAGCTTTGTACTGTAGTTTCATGTAGATCGTGTTTAGTATTTGGATAAGGGATGTTTGAATAATTTTATTTTATGATAATGATACGTTGGTATTTTGTTATTTTATATTATAAAATTGTGTCCCATATTTGCTTGTTTAAATTCGTGAATAATAAATGTTATTATTCTAAAATTAATCCGTTGTCGATTAACAATATGGAAATATTGTTAAACTAAGACAATTATGAGTGATTGGTGATATGAAAGATTATTAGGATGAGTCCCCACAAACTCACATGCGATTATAAATGATTTTGGATTTCCCTGCCACAAGAATTTTGCTTTATGGATCGACGTCATCAAGTGAATCTTGTACGTGATTTTATTTACATAAATCCTTAGACTTGAGACGTAAGTAGATTTGGCATATGTAGATATTCCTTCTTGATATAGTTTAAGTTGTCCTAAATAAGGTAACTAATAAGGGCTCTGTCAGAATGGTTTATGCCACATGATGACCGACACTTGTAGTCAATATAGAATTGTTCCTTCAAATTATTGAAGTAGATCCATGGGCCCCTCGTAAGGTTAATCAAGATGATGTGTGCCGCACCCTAAAACTCAGGAAGATTATGTCTAAATGATTTTTGGGTAATCTTGATTACTCATTATATACGGAGAAACAGAATCGTTTTAAATTTAAGAATGAAATTGATCCATATCCAATTTTATAACGGTATCAGAAAACAAAGGGATTGTAATTCATAAATCATTTGTTCATGCCCTGTGAAACCATACTCGGAATATTTCGAGAGCATTGGCGTGTTGCTAGATGCTTACCAATTGTTTATGGTAATTATTTACATGTCTAAGTGGGAGCTATTGGAATATGTCCATCATAAATAATATAGTTCGACTTATTTATTCATGGCTAAGGGACGCACACGTTATACATACAATGTTTAAATAGTGTTTTAAGGTAACGATAAATAAATATATTAGTTATATGTTTAATAGTTAAACATTAAGGACTAATATGCGAAATAGGAAAAAGTAAAGTGGGGATCTTCCTCCTTTCCCTTTACAAGGCCGAAACCCATAACCCATATGGGTTTGGGCTTGCTTGCTTATTCTCCAAGATATGTAGGCTATAAAAGGAGGTCTTGAGGTTCATTATGAGATGTGTGTTTTGTGAAAAATCCCTAAATCTCTCCCTCTCTTCTTCCTTTGTTGTTCGACCAAAACCAACACCCCTTAGGGTTTGGTTTTCTTCCTTCTCGCGTGTTGATTAGATTCAAGTTTTGCGGTGTTCGTTTACTAAAATACTATTAGTACTAGCATACTTCATTGTTTGCTAAGAACGTATTATGTGTGGAAGCTTATAGAGATCTTACTTTAGATCTTGGAGGTTTTGCACGTGGTTATTATACACACGCGTATATAGAAGACGGTGTTAACGGTTACCTTTTAACGTGTTTTGTATCGTTTGTGCTTGCTACTAAAAGGTATACATCTTCTATCCTTGTTAATTAATGTGTTCTACATGTGATCTTTAATTCCGCTGCGTACTCGTGTTAATTAATTAGTTAATTAGATCTTAAAACCCAACAGGTGGCGCATCCGCACATAACTTGATATCTTCTTCAATGTGTCCCTCTGTGAAACAGATTATCCATAAGGTGTGTACAAAACCAAACTTATGTCACACCCCTAAAATCAGACGGCAGCGGAATAGTAACATTGGGGTGCGACTTCAAGGCACAAAGTACAAGTCACAGAAAACGACCTCAAAAGAGACGTTTAAAATAAATTTCTCATTCGATATATTAAAATTCAGAGTTTACAATGGGTCCCAATTATAATGCAATAGGAAAAACATTTGTTTTTAAAACGTTTTGTCGAATGGTACTCAAGTTATTAAGGCCTTCAGAAATTTATATTCCCGCGCGACTCCAAATGCTCCCAATGCTCACTCTAGCAATAATAATAACCTGAGAAAATACAAGCAAAACGTCAACAATAATGTTGGTGAATTCATAGGTTTAAGTAAAAGCAGTATTGAAATAATTTAAGAAATATTTCAGAAGAAAAGTAGCGTTACTGTATTTCAAAGTGTTATTTAGGAAATCCTAATAGTGATTTAATAAAATCAAGAAGTATCTAAAAGTGGACCACAAGACTTATGTAATGGTGGACTAAGTACGTATTTCGAAGTCCAAAACAAGTAATAGCAGACTATGTACGTATTCCAAAGTCCGAAATAGGTTTTATTGCGCTAACCTCATAATATCGAAGCCGTATTCGTAATTATAAGGGAATTGCACCCGAGTTCGTAATTATAAGGGATTTGCACCAGTATTCGTAATTATAAGGGAATTGCACTCGTATTCGTAATTATAAGGGATTTGCACCAGTATTCGTAATTATAAGGGATTTGTTATTTGCACCACATTAGGAATATAAGGGATTTGCACAATATCGTATTATAATGGATTTGCACCCGAGTTCGTGGCTCTTAGGCAATAAGGCATTTAGGCAGTAATCTGGATAGCATACAATTTGAAAACACTTGTATCCAAAGTAAAACAATCATGTCCAAAATTCACGGTTTCAAATATTAAGGTATTCAGTAGATCTATATCAAGTAGTAACAAATCAAGCTTTGTTAAAATAGTCAGGTAACGCTTACGTAATGAAAGCAATCAATAAGTAGTAAAACAAGCATGTAATTTCACCTCGTAGAGTTTGTAAAACAAGTAGATAGAAATGGGGCTATGAACTCACCTCAAAAGTGAATTGAAGAATAAGTCGAGAGAATGACTGAAAACGTGTCACGGAAATATCCGAAAGCAACCTAAGTAGATATGGGTCGTATGAGTACTACGTACTTATAACATATATAATTCTATATAGCTACATCACCATCTAATTGTATTTGAAAAATAATGTTTATAAAGTTAAAATGTTTATAAATATTACTTTGGTAAAAACGTCATAGCTTTCTCGTTTTTAATCCGTTTCGCGCGTTCTTTATGTCTACGTTTTCGTATTAGCAAGATATATCAAAAATCTACATTTTCATATTCTGAGGCTACTGGCGAACAATACTTTTACTGTTCATAAACTTTTTTAAAATACTCGTTCGTAAACCTATATAAATGTCGTATTTTACTCGTTTTAGCTCAATTTTTAGTGATTCTTTCGAGCACGTCTTTGTTTTTAAATGTTCTATCATAAAATGTTGTTTTCTAATATTTTACATTTCGACTCAATCGGACCCGAAGGCCCTCGAAAATGAGCTTCAGCAGCTGCTGAAGCGTACACAATTTTTCTGCTTTTATATATAATGTTCGATAACTTTGAAACGTCGTATCTTATTCGTTATAGCTCTGTTTTTAGCGATTCTTTCGAGCACGTTCTCGAAATTAAAAGTTCTATTTATTTATGATGTTTTCCAAAAAATAAATATCCTTGATGAACAGTAACTTTTATAAAAGTATTAATTATCGTAAACTCGTAATTAGCGTATCTCATTCGTTATAAATCGGTTTTTCGAGTTCTTTATATGCTTGTAATCGCCATGAGACGTAGTATTCTATAAAAAAATAAGTGGGCTGTGTAAAATTTTGAAACAAAACAGTCCCTTTAAAATAAATAGATATTTATGTATATAAACTTGTTTTAATTAGTTTTTATCTTAAATAAAGTACCATAAGTTCTCTATAATACTTGTATCATATGTCTTATGTATTAGAAGGTCCATTAGTCCCTTTTTGTCCAAGTCTTGTCCATAATATCAAGTCTTTTACCATACTTTCACTTATTTGTCATAAATTTTAATAAGTAAACTTTTTAACTCATTAACTTTTTATAAACAATCCAACACTTGTGTAATACTTATAATCCCATTATAATGATGTTCTTGTCATCCACATAACATATGAAAAAGTATATAAAACCATGATCACAAGTATAAGTTCATTTTTCGTGTTTAAAAGTATCCTAATGGTGATTTTGCTACATAGAACTCATATGTACATACAATTATAAATGTAAAGTTATAAAGAGTTTTAGATAACCTTATAATGATGTAATATGATGAATAATAACATCTAAACCCTTGTTTAGATATTTACCCAAGGTTTTAAAGACTTGAAAACCCTAATCCTTCAAAGAAAACCTTACTTAGTTTAAGCCTTAAGAATGCCTAACCAAGCCTTCAAACTTCATGGTATGCCTTAGCTATGATGTAGGTACATGTGTAATTGTTGTAAATAAAATTTGTATGGATTTGGTGTTGTTTTAAAGTGAGGCGTAGCTAAGGAAGCACAAATGGGAGAGATTTTTGTGTTATACACTTATACAAATGAGATATATGTGTTCTAGTTACTAGTTATGCAAGTATATATATCCTATGACTAGTCAAAGATTGGTCATGGAAGTCCTTAAGACAAGATGAGTGAAACAAGGTCTTTGGTCTTGATTCCTAAAAGAATAGAACATCCCATGGAATTAAGGAAATATGTTTGTAGACTTGTAATATCTTTGTGTTTTCCTATCTATAACCAGCTATACATATGTATATGTGATGATATGGTGTAATTTTTGAGTATTGGGTATAAAAGTGGGCATTTGTTGAAGCGTAGAAAAGTTTTGGTGCTTCCGGGTATGCCTAAATGTATTTAATTGCGAAACGTAAACGTTTTACGTAACCAACAAAAATAAAATATAAAAAGTTGATTAATACTTTCGAAAAAAAATAATATGTTGCTTGCTTGACGAAAACTTTAATTCGTTTGGTGTCCGTTTACGTTGAATGATAATTTTTTTAGCTTACGCGATTTAACTATATAATAAGAATTAAAAGTAAACGCGTACGAGACTAAAATAAATAATGGATTAAATAGCGTCGTAAATGACCTGAAAATACGAAATGTTACAACTTATGAGACGTAAATTCTACTTGAAAAGTAAATCCTTGTTCAATATAAAAAGAATATGCATACCTTCGTAACTTTGTGAGTAATCGACAGTACGTACCCTACAAATAAGAGGCGAAAAAATTATAGAAGAAAAAAAAATACTGTACTGATTTTGTGTTTGCGTTATTACCTCAATCGAGCAACATTTCTATTGGCCATGAAAGTTAAATATCTATGGCTTGGAATATTTGTGTGTATTTCATGAATAAATTTTGCACAACCTATTCATGATTTATGAGGGTGAAGGATTGAGACTGTGTAGAAGAAAAACAAGAAGCATGATGTGTTGTGTGTGAGAATGGGTTAGAAGGACTAACAAGTCAAGGGTAGGAAGAAGGAACAGTCGGTTACTGTTATCCCTAACGTGGCATTTTTTGAAGGTGTTACAGTAATAAGGAAGGTTCTTTTTATAGTATAGGGAGATAATATAATACTCATTTCAAGCCAACCCTAAATCATATATCACATATCTCTCAGCCCCTCTCATCTCAAAAGCTCCCACTTCTTCAGATTCAACAATATTATCAAGAATGAAGAACAAAAGCAGAATTTCTTTTTATCTCACCCCATTAAAAACTCCACATTAATGGAACCTTAGCACGGCTCTCACCAATATGTCCTGAAAGCACGTAGTCATTGATTTTGTTTTCAAGTTTTTATCTGGCATAATTCATTATGACTACTCTTTAGATCATTTCCTCCGACTAACAAAAAGTCAATCTGATCAATACATGATATATGCTTGATTCAAATAAAGGAATGAGAAAAGAAAAGGCAAAGAGCCAAAGAGTATACTAAGGAATGTAATGAGAGTATTGCATTGCATTGCATTGATGTTGCTTGGTTAAATATTTGAAAAATAAAAAGATTCTTTTAAACCTTTTTCTAAATAAAAAGTAGCAAATATTATTAAATTAAATAAAAACATTTAACATGATGCACCCGCAATTCAACGAACAAAAATATGGCAATATTTTCTTTCGAAGTTATCCATTAACAAATCTACTATCTAGCATTGCAATACATATGTTAACAGCTACATTAATTTATGTTTATGTATGTTAAGAAAAATAAAAGTTAATATCAGCATTTTATACATTGAAAGAAACATACAATTGAAATTATTACGCTTGAAATAACTATGACCATTTATGAAACTCATTATTACGTATTATTTAGAATTAGAAATAGCAAGATTTTAGAAAGAGTAGGATCATGGGTAGAAAGATGTGAGTAGGTAATCAAATTTCAATACCCTCAATTTAGTGAGTAATAGGGTATTACGCACTTTTAAAGAATGGAGCATTGCATTTATTAGAATACTCAAGCAACACTTCTTGCAATACCACCTATTAAACCTTAACGAAGACACCCCCTATGACAATCTTATGTATTATGCGCGAAATACCATCTCTGTTTATGTGGGTTGGTTTGTTTTTTCATTCAGACCTTCATATGTTATGGGACCAATGTTACGTAAATATCAATCGTGGAGATCGTCCTTCGTCAAGGGTCTATTAAGAACCATTATGATCATGTGTACCGTATTTTTAGCAATGAAACATGATTAGCTAGAGACTAACTCAAAGCTAGTTCATCAATTGCTAATGAATTCTTTACATCCCTCTTAGATTTTTTAACAAGATACTCAACAATCATCATTTACCTGTAATTAATAGTGAAAACACCCGAAAACAAAATCAAAACAATTATGGGAATTATTATCCTGAAATAGCATAAGAACTCTCAACATTTTGACCTACTCAAACGTACATAACCTAACATTTTGACTACCAAACGTAATTCAGACTAAAAAAAATCCAAAAAAGCTTAAGTTTGTGACCCACAAAACCCAGATGTTGGCATCTCATACCCAACACCTCCCACTAATTATGAATTATCAAAAGATTAACCTTGTACATAACTTCTTCTTGTTCAAGGACCTCATGCCATTGTAAATCTGTGAGTAAAGGGCCATATCTGACTCTAGCAAAATCTGCGTGAACCTCATACTTATTGCCAATTTGAAAAATATCCCGCAGACGCTGACGGACTCCTTCAAAAAGCATTATCCTAGGAATCGTCGTATGTCGAACCCTGACTGCCTCATACTCGTTGT
This sequence comes from Tanacetum coccineum, assembly GCA_026074375.1. Taxonomy (NCBI): domain Eukaryota; kingdom Viridiplantae; phylum Streptophyta; class Magnoliopsida; order Asterales; family Asteraceae; genus Tanacetum; species Tanacetum coccineum. Next base: position 51,337 of record BQNB010019766.1, on the reverse strand, counting down.
TGACTGCATTTATGGCACGAGTACACTGCAACCCCAGAAGAATGTAAGCGTCGTTAGACGGTGCCAGCCAAAAGAGCATACCATTATCAACCAGCCTTTCTTGGAGCAAATTCACGGTTACTGAAACACGTAAACAGGTAATAAACCTATTAAGTGATAAGTGATGTATAACAATTGTTTGTTTCTTTTTTTATCATCCTTAAAAACTAAATGACAATTTTATCATTTGTCTTGAACTAGATAAAGGAAGAAGCTAATGTCATGAACAAAGCACAAAAACAATCAGTTAACTCAATAATCAAATTCAAGAAGCATGTCTGCAACAAGATTCAAGACACTCGTAAACTCAATAATCAGATTTTATTAAACCCATAACCCATCAAGAACCCATTAAGGTGAAGGTTAACCAATATAAATAAACAAAAAATTAACAAAATCGAATATGATTTGATGAACATATTCGTTCAGATCTGATTATATGAGACAGGTTGTGAGGGGGAGGTAGATATTTGATGTAGAGATTGATGTGTGGGTCGTCGACTTAAATATAGATTTGTCATACTCGATATCGACGTGGAGGAAGATCGCCGGTGTTGATAGAGATTTGTCATACTATGAAGGGGAGGTAGAATGTTTTCAGGGGGTGTTGCTAGTAAGGAAGGAAGCGGTGATATGAAGAAGGATGAAGATGAGGGGTATAAATGTCTAGTAAATAAAAAATAATGGTATATGAGCCTCTGGTTTGGGAGGACTTCGTTTTTAATCACTTCCCCAATTAGACGTTCATCTAGCAAACTTTGAAAAAGAAACAACAATTTATATCCCTATGGACCCAATCCCTCCCCATATGGCCCATTAAGTTGAAAGTAAACAGGCCCTAAACCTAAATTATCATGCTTACATATTTTCAACAAAAAAAGACCAAAAAATGCAGTAAAAAGTTTAATAATGTAAACAGAAATAACGTTATCTAAACAATGCAGTAACAAGTTTCAATAAAAGGGAATGTATTACCTCCAAGATCATCAGACACCGCTTCTGGTGGCACCCCGATGTATGGCCATAATTCTTTGAGATTTGCAGGGTACTTCCGTTGTTGAATTCGTTGGCGTAGGGTACGAAAAGCATATATGATATTGTCAGCATGTCTCATTACCTCATCCAGGTCGACAGCAAGCCCAAGGAGTACCGAGTTGAATAAGGCAACCAAAATTGCATTCAAGCTTGTTTCAAAATGTTGGGGCGATGTCCTTCTTGTGGGAAAAGTCTGAATAAGCTGGATATTAGGATCTGACCGGTTAACTGTTTCCATCTTTTCTTCAGCTATCACAAAACAAGAAACTATATAAATCACCCTTAGCAAGAATAAATCTAGGGTTGTAAACGAACTGAACGTGATTTGTGTTCATGTTCGTTCATTTAACTAAACGAACGTAAAATAATGTTCATGTTCGTTCATTTAATAAATAAACGAACATGAACGAACTTTTTACCGAACGGTTCATGAAATGTTCACGGAACGTGATTTGTGTTCATGTTCGTTCATTTAACTAAACGAACGTAAAATAATGTTCATGTTCGTTCATTTAATAAATAAACGAACATGAACGAACTTTTTACCGAACGGTTCATGAAATGTTCACGGAACGTTCAGTTCGTTTACAACCCTAGATTTATTCTTGCTAAGGGTGATTTATATAGTTTCTTGTTTTGTGATAGCTGAAGAAAAGATGGAAACAGTTAACCGGTCAGATCCTAATATCCAGCTTATTCAGACTTTTCCCACAAGAAGGACATCGCCCCAACATTTTGAAACAAGCTTGAATGCAATTTTGGTTGCCTTATTCAACTCGGTACTCCTTGGGCTTGCTGTCGACCTGGATGAGGTAATGAGACATGCTGACAATATCATATATGCTTTTCGTACCCTACGCCAACGAATTCAACAACGGAAGTACCCTGCAAATCTTGAAGAATTATGGCCATACATCGGGGTGCCACCAGAAGTGGTGTCTGATGATCTTGGAGGTAATACATTCCCTTTTATTGAAACTTGTTACTGCATTGTTTAGATAACGTTATTTCTGTTTACATTATTAAACTTTTTACTGCATTTTTTGGTCTTTTTTTGTTGAAAATATGTAAGCATGATAATTTAGGTTTAGGGCCTGTTTACTTTCAACTTAATGGGCCATATGGGGAGGGATTGGGTCCATAGGGATATAAATTGTTGTTTCTTTTTCAAAGTTTGCTAGATGAACGTCTAATTGGGGAAGTGATTAAAAACGAAGTCCTCCCAAACCAGAGGCTCATATACCATTATTTTTTATTTACTAGACATTTATACCCCTCATCTTCATCCTTCTTCATATCACCGCTTCCTTCCTTACTAGCAACACCCCCTGAAAACATTCTACCTCCCCTTCACAGTATGACAAATCTCTATCAACACCGGCGATCTTCCTCCACGTCGATCGCCCACTCGTCATATTTGAGATCGAGTATGACAAATCTATATTCAAGTCGACGACCCACACATCGATCTCTACATCAAATATCTACCTCCCCCTCACAACCTGTCTCATATAATCAGATCTGAACGAATATGTTCATCAAATCATATTCGATTTTGTTAATTTTTTGTTTATTTATATTGGTTAACCTTCATTTTAATGGGTTCTTGATGGGTTATGGGTTTAATAAAATCTGATTATTGAGTTTACGAGTGTCTTAAATCTTGTTGCAGACATGCTTCTTGAATTTGATTATTGAGTTAACTGATTGTTTTTGTGCTTTGTTCATGACATTAGCTTCTTCCTTTATCTAGTTCAAGACAAAGGATAAAATTGTCATTTAGTTTTTAAGGATGATAAAAAAAGAAACAAACAATTGTTATACATCACTTATCACTTAATACGTTTGTTACCTGTTTACGTGTTTCAGTAACCGTGAATTTGCTCCAAGAAAGGCTGGTTGAAAATGGTATGCTCTTTTGGCCGGCACCGTCTAACGACGCTTACATTCTTCTGGGGTTGCAGTGTACTCGTGCCATAAATGCAGTCAACAACGAGTATGAGGCGGTCAGGGTTCGACATATGACGATCCCTAGGATAATGCTTTTTGAAGGAGTCCGTCAGCGTCTACGGGATATTTTTCAAATTGGCAATGAGTATGAGGTTCACACAGATTTTGCTGGAGTCAGATATGGCCCTTTACTCACAGATTTACAATGGCATGAGGTCCTTGAACAAGAAGAAGTTATGTACAAGGTTAATCTTTTGATAATTCATAATTAGTGGGAGGTGTTGGGTATGAGATGCCAACATCTGGGTTTTGTGGGTCACAAACTTAAGCTTTTTTGGATTTTTTTTAGTTGGAATTACGTTTGGTAGGCAAAAATGTTAGGTTATGTACGTTTGAGTAGGTCAAAATGTTGAGAGTTCTTATGCTATTTCAGGATAATAATTCCCATAATTGTTTTGATTTTGTTTTCGGGTGTTTTCACTATTAATTACAGGTAAATGATGATTGTTGAGTATCTTGTTAAAAAATCTAAGAGGGATGTAAAGAATTCATTAGCAATTGATGAACTAGCTTTGAGTTAGTCTCTAGCTAATCATGTTTCATTGCTAAAAATACGGTCGGTACACATGTTATTGGTTGAACTAGACCTTGACGAAGGACGATCTCCACGATTGATATTTACGTAACATTGGTCCCATAACATATGAAGGTCAGAATGAAAAAACAAACCAACCCACATAAACAGAGATGGTATTCCGCGCATATTATAGATGTTAGGGGGTGCTTGGTTAAGGGTTTTATAGGGTGGTAATTGCAATGAAATGTGTTGCTTAATATTCTATAATGCAATGCTCCATTCTTTAAAAGTGCGTAATACCCTATTACTCACTAAACTGAGGGTATTGAAATTTGATTACCTACTCACATCTTTCTACCCATGATCCCACTCTTTCTAAAATCTTGCTATTTCTAATTCTAAATAATACGTAATAATGAGTTTCATAAATGGTCATAGTTATTTCAAGCGTAATAATTTCAATTGTATGTTTCTTTCAATGTATAAAATGCTGATATTAACTTTTATTTTTCTTAACATACATAAACATAAATTAATGTAGCTGTTAACATATGTATTGCAATGCTAGATAGTAGATTTGTTAATGGATAACTTCGAAAGAAAATATTGCCATATTTTTGTTCGTTGAATTGCGGGTGCATCATGTTAAATGTTTTTATTTAATTTAATAATATTTGCTATTTTTTTATTTAGAAAAAGGTTTAAAAGAATCTTTTTATTTTTCAAATATTTAACCAAGCAACATCAATGCAATGCAATGCAATACTCTCATTACATTCCTTAGTATACTCTTTGGCTCTTTGCCTTTTCTTTTCTCATTCCTTTATTTGAATCAAGCATATATCATGTATTGATCAGATTGACTTTTTGTTAGTCGGAGGAAATGATCTAAAGAGTAGTCATAATGAATTATGCCAGATAAAAACTTGAAAACAAAATCAATGACTACGTGCTTTCAGGACATATTGGTGAGAGCCGTGCTAAGGTTCCATTATCTGTTCTTCACTTTCGTATTTTGACGTCGTGGCCATGTAGATGATTCTAGATCTACTTTAAGTCGGCTCTCACGATGGTGTCGCTTTATGCTTGCGACGCCGTCTCCACGCTCTGAAAAAATTCTCTTCGTGATTTTTGGTGTAGGTCTGTAATCTTGTCCGTTTCTTCTCTAAATGAGCCCAAGTTACGTGTATTTCCTCCAAATGCCATCCAAGTGCTAAAAACTTAAAAACAAATGATTAAGCACATAATCTAGGCATATTTGCATGATTTAAGGGGTTAAATGACCCCGAAATAGTGTATAAAATGACACCTCATCAAATACCCCTACACTTGGGATTTGCTTGTCTTTAAGAAAATGGGCTTTTCTACCTAGACAATAGCAATATTAGGGTCATTTAACCTACTCTTTAAAAGCATTTTACAACACAACCTTCTAGACCTCATAATTAAAAGCACGAAAAGTATATACTAGCATCTCACATAAGTGTTTTGGGATGAAAATTTTGAGCTAACCTTCATTGACAACATGTTGACATAAGTAAATGTAGAAAAATGGATGAACATGTCAACTTGGGTAATATGGCGTAAAGATTTGTGGTCTGATAGGCTACTTGCAAGTTAAATCAAATTATGTAGTACTGAATGGATCATGATCAAGGAACCGCTAAATACTCTTATAAACACAATACATGGATAACTTCACATATATCTCACAAATGGCTCTCTTGCAACAACTTATTAGAGGATGTCTAGAAACTTGGGTACAAACATTTTTATCCGTAAGAGATTGCTAGTATGGATTTTCACTCTTAATAACTCTTAACATAGGTATCCTTAAACAAATGATATTACTGAGACAACTGGGCACACATAACTTACCCAACTTCCCCAATGTATACTCACATAAATAAGTTATAAGAGTCCAAGTCATAAGAAGACATACAGTCTTATAAGCATCTCTGATGAAACATTGCTCTTCATAGCCATCCACAACTCTCGAAGGCAATCTTCATTTGAACGTTGGAATGATAAGAGATGTTAGAATTGAATATACTGCAAGCAAAATAAATTTAGGTCACCCTAAGCACAAGCTCAGATAAATAACTTGTCGCGTGTTAAAATTAATCCAAACAAAAACTAAAACTAATGCCATGTAATCTTAGAATATACATGCCCCATCACATGATCTGTAACACTAAACATATAACTTGTTGCAAAATAATCGACAACCTTACTAACTTAGGAACCTGATTATGTATTTCCAATGATCTTATAACCAATCACTTATAAAACACCGTCTGTCAACATTATGATACATGCAGTTGGCACTATTTAATTTAGACTGTTAAGTTATGGTTTTTGACTCTTTGGTTTTTGGAGCGATTTAAATCAAATACCTTATTTGTTGCACTAATACAATAAATGCATCACTGTGTTAGAAATTAAGCATGTGTGATGGGCACCCCGCCATTTTAGCACGCAAAGATCATGAGTTGACACACACAAAAGTAGTACTACAGCATGTGCATACCCGTTTGTCAACTATCTACCCAGTTTGACTCACTTCATCCATTTCCTTTTAAGTTGAATTTATATTTTACCTATTTGGCTTTTTAGAGCTTTGTTGATCCCAATGAATAAATCTTTAACTCCTTAGCTTGATGTAAGGTTTAGTATCCTTGGATAAATCCAAAGGTACTAAGAATGAAACTATGAGTAAATGATATAAACTATGCGGAATCTAGTTTATATCACTAAGAAGAATAATAGTAAAGTATGTTTGACACACAGAAAGTATAACCAAAACAATAAGCTCCAATATATTAATACGAACACTCTTAGACAGTGTTAGGGTTTACAACCTTGAAGCTATGAATATCTAAATCATATGATATTAACATTATACCCTAGGACCTCCTTTTATACACCAAGGAGTCCTACAAGGCTTACAATATTTTCCTAACTTATCGTAATCTTTTATACAAATAACTTATACGAATCTTATTTACAAATAACTAATACTTATCTTCATAAGTATTCTTGTTCTCCAAACAATCTTTATCTCTTCTCTGATATGTCTTTGATCTCATCTCTGTCAACATAATCCTTCCAGCAGTTGTAATTACTCAGTAGTTGTAACTCTAGATTAGCAGCACTAACTGAGCACAAGCAGCATTAACTACTTAGAATATTTATTCATTCTCTTTTAGCAGTACTAAGTTTACTCTAGCAGTACTAAGTTACACTAACAGTTGTAACTTTTATACTAACAGTACTAACTCTTGTACTAGCAGTAGTAATTACTTTGTCTTCAACTCTGAACAGTCTTAACTTCTACTAACAGTAGTAACTTTATACTAACAGTAGTAACTAGCAGTAGTAACTTTATACTACCAGTACTAACTACTTAGCATAATTTTCATTAATATTACTGAACAACACCTAAGTTACTTGACAGCACTAATATATACCTGAGCAGCAGAAACTCTATAAAGTCTTTTAACCCCAACAATCCTCCCCTAAACTTGATGTTCATCTTCTAAATCTTCAAGTTTATTTATTAAAAGCCTTCACCATCACCAGGAGGATGCATTCAAACACTTTATTGACCATTCTACTGCTTTACCATGAGCTTGAGTAGTTGGTAGCACATCTCATTAAAGTGATCAGCTTGAAGTTTCTTGTTCAGCATGTTGGTGATTGTTATTTGTGTAAGGGTATATCTCTTTTCAACTAACATAAAAACATGTATGTCTTTAAACCTTACAAAGTGCACCCTACAGGAATCAAACAGCTTCCAGATAGTCACTTTATATCCCTGTAGACTTCTCCATATTTCACTTTTTATGTCAGGTTCAAACATTACTTTAAGGTCACCCCATAACACTCTTTCATGATCATCCCCTGGCCTTGTATTTCCATGTTTAGCTTTAACCAGTTTCCAGAGAGTTTCTAAGTCTTCTCTATTAATATTCTGAAGCAACTTAATCATAGATGAATACCTTTTTGAGCTTCCATTGGCCCTTATCAATTGAAAGTGTCCCATTATTCCTTCTCTAACAATCTTGTATTCAACAATTAATGGAAGTTTGGTGGCTAATGGTATAGCTTCAATTGCTATTTCTTCTTTATCAACAACAATCTCCATATGCCTTCTCGTCTCTTCCTCCTTAAGATCATCATCCTCTTCAGCTTCTACCTGCTCATCTACCTTTTGTTTCTTAGACACATCAGATGCAAGGTCATCACCAGCTCTTTTAGAACTGCCTTCAGTTACTTCTGCTTGAATTTTCCTTGACCTTTCCTCCAATATTTCTGTATCCATATCCACAAATGTATTTACCCTTTTCATAGCTGAGTCAAATAACTTTTGAATTTCATTAAATGACTTGTTCTTCAAATTCTTGGGCTTCCATCCATCCATGTTTTTAAGATATGTGCACATAAGACTTCTTTGTTGAGCTTTAGTGGGTGGTTTGTTCCTCTTCTCAATCTCTCCTTTTCTTGCAAAGAACTTCCTTCTCTTCTCCAAGAGTTCCATAAACAGTTTTCCCTTTTCTTCATTTGTCAATTATTCTTGTTCCTCAGATTGAAGTCTTTGAGCTAATTCCATATCAACTTCCATCTTGGCTTGAACTTCATTCCATTTCTCAATTACAACCATGTTTGCTTCTTCTTGAGCATCCCTTTCTTTTTGCATTTTCTCCAACTGTGCTTGTTCTTCAGCATGCAGTCTGAATGCCAATTGTTCATCAAGAGCAATTTGATCCTTCTTTTTCAATGGTATCTCAGGCTCAACCATGATTTCTTTGCCTTTGTCTTTAGCCTGAACTCTTAAAGGTGTTGATACTACTCTTGTTGTTGTATCACTTGACTCTTGTATAGAAATTCCTCTTGCCTCAGGCTTTGTTCTAACAGTTGTTGCAGTAGTTGTAATAGCTTTTAGTTTAGCTTCTTTAATCTCTATCATAGTTTGATCCAGAGTAAGTTTATCTTTTGAAATTTGTATTGTTGTAGCAACAGTAGTAACTGGAATTGTAGGAGCAGCACTATCTTTAACACCAATAGTAGTAACTGCTTCACTAGCAGTAGTAACTACTTCACCAGCAGTACTAACTTCCATATCATCAACCTTTGTACTCTGCTCTTGTTTCTTACCAGTTGTAACATCCACAAACATCTCATCACCATCCAAAACACTAGTATCAAACATTAAATCTTCATCCTGCCTTTCTTGAGTCTCATTAAGCAAAGTTACCTCAGCATCAGCATCAAGATCTTCAATTCTCCTCTCTTATTTGGATGCATCCTCCTGAGCACCCAAAATATCTTTAAAGGATTTAATGCTTCTAGCTGAACCAACCTTCTTTAATCTTTGAAGCCTTGTGGTTCTTAACTTTCTCCTTTTTTCGAGCTTTTCGACTCTGTTCTTGAGACTAGCAATCTCAATAGCTTGATCAGACTTGGCCTTTTCCAAAGCAAGAACTTGTTTTTGTAATTTAGTACATAAAACCATCAAATCAGTTAGTTGCATTCTATCCTCACCACTGGGTAGTGGATCATTATAAGGTGTAGGCACACTCTTCTCATGTGTCTCATCTTGAGGAACCTCTGCTTCCGTCCTCTGTTTCCTCCTAGGCTTTTGTTTCTTCTGGGGTTGAGAGGATGTAGATGGTTGAGAAACAATAGGTATTTGAGTGGATCAGTTGGAAGTTCTAAATCCTCACCCACTTCTTTAGAAGTTTGAACCATCATAGTATCAAATAATGGTGTAACCTTCCCAAAAAAATCCTGTTCCTTCCCTCTTCATGTTCCCAAATAGTTTCTTAGTAAGAGAAGGGTTAACAAAAGTCTTCTTATGTTTGGACATATCTCCTAACTGTAGGTTCACAAAGACTTGAACAAATCTTGGGTACATCCAGAACTTATTCACATTTTCTAAGTTCTTTACCATGTTGTCAAATATGTACTTGGAAAAATTGAATTTTTGATTATTAGCAAGACAGATTATTACAGATGTCATTGTACTACTAAATTCATTCCAGACAGTTGTCTTAGCACTAATGCTTTTGAGAAACATTTTCATACCCTATTCTTGTCAATTCTTCAAAAATAGTAGCATTGGGTAGACATGGAGAACCCTCAGCATCTTCCAGCTTAAGATCACATCTAATAGATGCTTCATTGACTATAATCTTCTTCCCTTCAATTAGGGCTTGTATATGTACATCCCTATTAACTGTTATAAGCTTAGCAGAATCCCAAAACTGTTGAATACATGAGATGTAGATCGTTAGATTAATAATAAGTGCATATCTAATGGGATTCACATTTAGAAAATCAACAATCTGCTCAAATCCTTCACTTTCAGCAGGATTTTCTAAAAACGCGACCAAATTGTATGTTTTAGTAAACTTGTGGCTCGACATTATGTTATGTTTTGATGATCAAAGATGAAATTGAGGTAGGGTTTATGGTTAGAGAGTGTTTGAATGATTGAAATCGAATAAGGAATTAAAGGAAACCCTGAATCAAAGTATTTATAAAATCACCCTCAGCAGCAGGAACTTGAACTGGCAGCATTAACATATGCCTAACAGTATTAACTTGAACTGATAGCAGTAAGTTAAACCTAGCAGCATTAACTCACACCTAACAGCAGTAAGTGTATGCTTAGCAGCATAAACAAATATGGGCAACACTAATTTAAGCCTAACAGTTTTAACTTAAGCTTAGCAGCATTAAGTTAAAGCTGAGCAGCATTAACATTAATACACCTGTAATTACCCCAATTTCATTCCAAAAAGCAATTTTCATCATCAAATTTGATTCTTACAATCTCTCTTTCTGTTTTTAATCTCATTATTTCTCTCATTTCTTTTTGCTCACATAATCACTCATTTATGTTTTTATGCACACATCTCTCTTTCTATTTTTCAAGCTCATATAATCTCTCATTTCTTCTGGCTTACCAAATCACTCTTTCTATTTTTAAGCACCATATTTGATAGTTTTGTACAAAGTTCCATCAATTCCAAAAATTTCATACTGTCCTCCCCACTTACAAGTGTGTAACCTCTTGAGAGAGGTGGATCATTGGACTGTTTAGATGTAGTCTCAAACCTAGTTTAAGAATCCGCATCCCCCAATATGGTATCTTGGCACCTGGGACCACTACCTGAACCAATTCCCTAAGGAGTTGATCCATTAAGTGTTGCCATGGATTGGGTCTTAATTTATGTTACCACTGTCCTGCTCTACTTCTAAGCTAGAAGCAGTAGTGGCAGCCCTTTCCATTCTGTCACCCAACTCCTTATGGACACAAGCCCTCAACACTCAACCTTTTCAAGGGGACCACTAGACTGAGGTATCTTGGTGTCCCAACCTCTTTTGATTTGCCTAGGTGTTTGACACATCACACACTTATGTTTGATATTACATGTCCTTTCATCAATTCTTGACTGCATATTGACAACTTAAGCCTCCCCTCAATTCAATACCAGATACTCAATATGCTTAGCCTGCAAATGTTAGTCCAAAACCAAAAATACACAATCTAAAGTATTTTCTTGTTTAGCCATTTTAAGTATGACTAACAGTTTTAACTAGCAGTCTTAAATATAACTAGCAGTACTAATTATACTTAGCAGTATTAACATTTACCTTAGCAGTTTTAACTCTGTCTTCAATAATTATACAACAACATGCCTCTATTCATCACAAGCACACTAGAAAAGACTAGATAGACATGTGAGAATTCATGAGGATCCATATTTATGCATATTTTGACTAACTTCCAAAGAGTCTGTAAATCTTCTCTGTCAATACCCTGAAGCAGTCTAATCATTAAAGAATATCTCTTAGAACTTCCATCTGCTCTTATCAACTGATAATGTGCCATTATTCCTTCTTTAAGAAGCTTGTAATTAACAATCACTGGTCGTTTGGTAGCAAGTGGTATAGCATCAATTGCTATATCATCATCTTTTACAATCACCAAATGCTTTTTTAATTCATCTGTATCATCTGCTTCAACTTCTTCAAGCTTATCAGTTTCTTTGTCATCCTCTATTTTTTGTCTCTTTGGAGATTCTTGTTGTTGCTCTTTTCTTGCTCTTTTCATACCAAGAATCTTCTTTCTGCTGCTTTTAACTTTTTCCTCACTACCTTTTACCTTCTTTTCATTACTTTCTTGTGCCTATAAACTTATAGCCACAAAGGTATTTACCCTCTTCATCTCTTTGTCAAACAGCTTTTGAATTTCATCATAGCTCTTTCCCTTTAGCTATTTGTGTTTGTATCTACCCATGTGCTTAAGATAGGTAGACATTTGACTTCTATTTTGTGCCTTGGTAGGAGATCTGTTTCTCTTTTTTTGTGCTCTTAGTGCATCAAAATGTTTTCTTCTTTTCTTTATGAGTTCCATAAATAGTTTTCCTTTTTCTTCATCTGTCAACTCCTCTCTTTCTCTTGTTTGGAGTCTCTCAGCCAGTAATCTATTAGCCTCTATCATAGCTTGTGTATTTTCCCATAATTCAATCAATGCTATGTTGGCTTCTTCTTGCTTTTGCCTTTCAAGCATGTCTTCTTCTATAATTTCAGCATCTAACTGAGCTTGAATATTTCTTGCCAAATCTTCATTAAGTGCAACTTGATCTTTCTTTGTCAAAGGTCTCTTAGGCTCTTGCATAATGCCTTTTCCTTTGTCTTTGATTGAGGGTTGTGTGACAGAAACTGTTGGTTTAGATATAGATACCTGATCTTCCTAATCATGGAAAACAATTCCCTTTGCCTTTGGTGTTGTCTTAGCAGCAGTAGTAATTAACTTGGGTTTGGCTACCTTGATTTCCATTAAATTCTAAGCCAAAGTTTTTTTAGCAGTTGTAGCACCAGACACTGGAATTATAGGAGCAGCACCATCTTCAACACCAGCAATAGTAACTTCATCAATCTTTGTAATCTGCTCTTATTTCTCTCTTGTTGTAACATCCACAAACATCTTATCACCATCCAAAACTCTAGTATCAAACATCAAATCTTCATCCTGCCTTTCTTGAGTTTGATTAATTAAAGTTACCTCAGCATCATCATCAAGATCTTCAATTCTCCTCCCATGTTTGGATGCATCCTCCTAAGCACCCAAACTACCATTAGAGGATTCAATTCTGATAGTTGTACCAACTTTCTTTAATCTTTAAAGCCTTGTGGTTCTGAACTTTCTCCTCCTTTCAACCTTTTCAACCCTCTTCTTGAGACTTGCAATCTCAATAGCTTGATCAGATTTGGCCTTTTCCAAGTCAAGAACCTGTTTTTGTAATTTGGTACATAAAACCATCAAATCATTTAGTTGCATGCTATCCTCACCACTTGGTAGTGGATCATTGGAAGGTGTGGGTATACTTTCCTCATGTTCAGTCTCATCTTGAGCAACCTCTGCTTCCTTCCTCTGTTTCCTCCTGGACTTTTGTTTCTTCTTGGGTTGAGAGGATGTAGATGGTTGATCAACAATGGGTATTTGATTGGAATCAGTTGGATGGTCTGAATCCTCACCCACTTCTTCAGAAGCTTGAACCATCATAGTATCAAATAAAGGTGTAACCTTCCCAGAAAATCCTGTTCCTTCCCTCTTCATGTTCCCAAATAGTTTCTTAGTAAGAGAAGGGTTAACAAAAGTCTTCTTATGTTTGGACATATCTCCTAACTGTTGGTTCACAAAGACTTGAACAAATCTTGGGTACATCCAGAACTTATTCACATTTTCTAAGTTCTTTACCATGCTGTCAAATATGTACTTGGAAAAATTGAATTTCTGATTATTAGCAAGACATATTATTACAGATGCCATTGTACTACTGAATTCATTCCAGGCAGTTGTCTTAGCACTAATGCATTGCAGAATGGTATGAATTAAGAACTTCCATTGTGGTGAAAAGAAAGCTTTATAAAAAGTAAGCTTTTGAGAAACTTTTTCATACCCCATTCTTGTCAATTCTTCAAAAATAGTAGCATTGGGTAGACATGGAGAACCCTCAGCATCTTCCAGCTTAAGATCACGTCTAATAGATGCTTCATTGACTATAATCTTCTTCCCGTCAATTAGGGCTTGTATATGTACATCCCCATTAACTGTTCTAAGCTTAGCAGAATCCCAAAACTGTTGAATACATGAGATGTAGATCGTTAGATTAATAATAAGTGCATATCTAATGGGATTCACATTTAGAAAATCAACAATCTGCTCAAATCCTTCACTTTCAGCAGGCTTTTCTAAAAATGCGACCAAATTGTATGTTTTAGTAAACTTGTGGCTCGACATTATGTTATGTTTTGATGATCAAAGATGAAATTGAGGTAGGGTTTATGGTTAGAGAGTGTTTGAATGATTGAAATCGAATAAGGAATTAAAGGAAACCCTGAATCAAAGTATTTATAAAATCACCCTCAGCAGCAGGAACTTGAACTGGCAGCATTAACATATGCCTAACAGTATTAACTTGAACTGATAGCAGTAAGTTAAACCTAGCAGCATTAACTCACACCTAACAGCAGTAAGTGTATGCTTAGTAGCATAAACAAATACGAGCAGCACTAATATAAGCCTAATAGCATTAACTTAAGCTTAGCAACATTAAGTTGCAACTGAGCAACACTAACATCAATACACTAGTAATTACTACAATTTCATTCCAAAAAGCAATTTTCATCAGCAAATTTGATTCTCACAACCTCTCTTTCTGTATTTATGCTCACAATATCTCTTAATTCTTTTTGCTCACATAACCACTCATTTCTATTTTTATGCACACATCTCTCTTTCTATTTTTAAGCTCACTTAATCTCTCATTTCTTTTGGTTCACCAAATCACTCTTTCTGTTTTTATATCACAAATCTCTCTATTCTTTTGAGCTCACCAATGCAGACAGTTTTGTACAATATGTCATCAATTTCATTAGATGCATATTGTCCTGCCTACTTCTAAATGTGTTAACTTTTGAGAGAGGTGGATCATTGGACTGTTTAGATGTAATCTCAAAACTAGTTTTAGCATCTACATCCCCCAATATGGTATCTTGGCACCTGGGACCACTATCTAAACCAATTCCCTAAGGAGTTGATCCATTAAGTGTTGCCATGGATTGGGTCTTAATTTATGTTACCACTGTCCTGCTCTGCTTCTAAGCTAGAAGCAGTAGTGGCAGCCCTTTCCATTCTGTCACCCAACTCCTTATGGACAGCCTCATCACCAACCTTTTTTAAGGGGACCACAAGACTGAGGTATCTTTGTGTCCTGACCTCTTTTGATTTGCCTAGGTGTTTGACACATCACACACTTGTGTTTGATATTACATGTCTTTTCATCAATTTTTGACTGCATATTGACAACATAATCCTCCCCTCAATTCAATACCAGATACTCAATATGCTTAACCTGCAAATGTTAGTCTAAAACCAAAAATACACAATCCAAAGTATTTTCTTGTTTAGCAGTTTTAATTATGACTAACAGTTTTAACCAACAGTCTTAAGTATAACTAGCAGTATTAATTATACTTAGCAGTATTAACATTTACCTTAGCAGTTTTAACTCTGTCTTCAATAATTATACAACAACATGCCTCTATTCATCACAAGCACACTAGAAAAGACTAGATAGACATGTGAGAATTCATGAGGATCCATATTTATGCATAATCCATGATTAAAAGTTAAGAACTATTAAGCCTCAGAGATTGAGTAATCAATTGCTAGCAATTAGAAAGTTAAACCTGCTAGCATCAAAAGCTTTAGTGAGAAGATCTAAAACATTTTGGTCTGTGTGAATCTTGATCACTTGTATCAACTTCTTCTCATATGAATCTCTGATGAAATGGTGCCTTATCTCTATGTGCTTGGTTTTGGAGTGAAACACTGGATTCTTCACAATACAGATTGTACTTTCATTATCAATGTAGATTTTGGTGTTCATGAAATTGAATCCATAGTCAAGCATCTGATTTTGGATCCATAACACCTGTCCACAGCAGTTAGCAGCAGCAACATATTCTGCTTCAGTTGTTGAGTTGGCTACTATAGTCTGCTTCTTACATTGCCATGAAATCAATCTCTTGCCAAGAAATTGACAACCTCCTGTTGTGGATTTCCTGTCAAGACTAGCTCCAGCATAGTCACTATCAGAAAAAGCTTCCAAGTCAAATGGTGAATCTCTAGGATACCAAAGGCCCAATTTAGGTTGGCCTTTTAAGTATCTAAAGATCCTCTTCACAGCATTAAAGTGTGAAGTTTTTGGAGTAACTTGGAACCTTGCACAAGCACAAACAGCAAACATTATGTCTGGTCTAGAAGCTGTTAAGTACATCAATGATCCAATCATTGATCTATATAAGTGAGTGTAACATCCACATCCCAGCTTCTCATCCGTTCTTGGTGTTGTGTGTGTCAGGATTTGAATCAATGCCTTAGGTTGCTTCCATTGGGAGTCTTGCATGTTTTGTACTAAGTGCAAAATCAAACTTTTCCAAAAATCTCAGCCTCATATTATCTTGTTGAAACGATCCATCACTCTTTTGTTGGAACCTGAAGTCCCAAAAAGAAAAAAGTTCTCCCCATAGAACTCATTGGAACTTGTACTCATGCATCAGCTTTTTCAAATTCAGTACTCATTCTTTCTTAGCTTTGACCCAAAGAATGATATCGTCAACAGTAAAACCTGTACAAGCAGGATAATTTTATCTATGTCTTTTAATGAATACTGTTTATATCATCTGACCCATGTGGAAAAATCATATTGTCCAACAAATCAGTTGACAATGTCCTCATACCATGCTCTTGGGGCCTGATTAAGTGCCATCAGAGAGCCTTTTCTAACTTGTAAAAAACCTTTTAATCTAGAAATGTGGATCTTCAAAACTAGGAGGTTGACCACATACACCACCCTCTTCTATCTTTCCCATATAGAAAGCATCGTTACATCCATTTGGTAGACTACAAAATCTTTTAAAGAAGGAATCATAATAATCCAGAAATAATCTTATGGCTTCAATCCTTACAACTGGTGCAAAGACTTCATCATAATCTATACCTTCCTCTTGAGTATGTCCTTGAGCAACCAGTCTAGCTTTTTTCTTCACCACTATGCCTCTTTCATCCTTCTTGTTTCTAAAAACCCATTTAGTAAACCAATTGCCCACATTGTCTCTGGTAAATCAACTAATGTCAAAAATTTAGCATTTAAAGTGAGAAGCTCATACTGCATTGCTTCCACTCTCCAGCTTAGATATCTTAGGCTTGAACTGGTTTTCTTTGGTTCCATTGAGATAAAGAACAGAAAACAGATTAATTTTAACAATCATTTGTGATTTTTTCTCCTAAGCTGGTAAACTGAGGATAACAAACATGTTTCTTCTTATCTTGGTACGTGTTCTTGTCTATACAGGTGTTTTAACTTCCAATCACTTGATCTTGAGGATAATCTTTAAGGAATTATGTGAAAGGGGCATCTAGAAAGCTGTATAAGATTGCGAGCTACAATTGGTTTTTGTCACTTCTTCTCCCACAACACTATATGAGCATTTCCAACGAGACGAGCCAATAGTACATCCCTTAGAGAGAACACATAACTTGGACTAACAAGTGGAAGGGTAAATGCATTTTTGAAAGGAGACAATTATTCAAATCATGATGTTCCTTCAAATGCATTGAGCAGTACTAACATGTAGGTCCACATATTAACTTGGTGGTGATGGATACACATTATCTAATTATAGGATACCAGCCAAGTCCTAAAAGCTGTACTAACAATTATTAATACCTGTTAGGGCTATTAAGTGTGTTCAGTCTGCAGTGCCCTGTAGAGAACTTAGTGCCACTCAGACTCCCTTCTATGAATCTTTGCATCCTTTTCATTTATCATAAGCATCCTCTTTCATCCACATAACAAATCATCTCTTAGCTTCCATTCCTAGCATCCCGTCACTCATACCCCTTAACACCATTGAAGATCGTTTAAATGGAACAGTTAGCCTAAAGTAAAGGCACTGTACTCTCTTGTTCAGATCTTTTTCTGTCGGAGCAGGTACCTACAACAATTTGTCTTTGGTCCTCGCAAGAGCTCATGAGTTGATGTCCTGAAAACAACTGGCACATGTTCACTAGATATTGTCCAAAGAATCAACATCAAAAAGCCAGTCTGGTCCATTTTCCCTTCTCACTTTAGTCCTTTTCTCTAAGAATCTAAGTGTCTGTAAAGTCTCTTCACAACTTCCTGGTCCTCTGGTTAAATAATCTCATAGCGTTACTAACCACATGAAGACCGAATATAAATATCCCTCCGTCAGGTGTGTTCCATCGAAACTTTGCCTAGAGATCCCCGTAATTCACCATTGGTAACAGACACCCAAAAGGTTTATACCGTCTATCAGTGAAGGTCTTCCACGAATAAGTTCATAAGGTGTCTTGTTATGAGAGCTTACATGTCTAAGATCACATATTTAGCACATAACCAGAGTACTCTGAACACTTCAGCCTAAAAATCCGTGGGTTATTTGAGTCTACTAACACATTTTCATTGCAGCCTCATCGGAGTTATAAATCTTCCTCTCAGCAACACCATCTCTGCTGAGGATCCTAGCATCACGGAATTCTCCTCTTTAATCCCTTTATTTTTACAAAAAGTCGGGGAAAACTATTATCTCTCGACGCCAGAGACCGATACGTGCTGATCTCATTACTTACTATCTTGAACGTCAGTTCCATTGTCACACCTGATAACTTTTACTTTATGACAAGTTGATTTTCTATTTCTATCTGAAGGTTCCTTTAAGATCTTACTGAGGCTATCCTTAGTGGCCAAAAAGAATACCCAAGAAAATCTAACTAAAGTCATACATGACAACTAGAAAAAAAGACTTTTTCATTAAACTTCTTAACATTTTTAGACCAAATAATCCATATGAGCATATGTAATGGTTTGCTGATTGAGTTCATAAGCTTGGCCTTATAGGAGGCTTGTTTGGCTTTCACTTTCTAACCTAGGTCAACACAAGAATTGATCATTTTCAAAAATAATTTGAAGTGGTAAACCTTTTACACGGTTTCCTTATCACAAGTTTATTCATTTGTTTAAAATTAATATGTGCCTAAGCCACCTATGCATGTATTATTCATCAATTGGTGGCCTACAATGAAACAAGTTAAACCTTTAGTGGGAAAACACTCTTTAGGTCAACACTGTAAAGGTTGTTCTTTCTTGGAACTCTCAGCCAATACTTGATCCTTTCATCAAGTAGCTTAAAGTCAGAAGATAAGACAAGACACTTAGTGTCAGTAAAAAGAACATTGTTCTTTTTGTCACAGATTTGTGACACACTGAACAGGTTATACTTCTTACAAAAGTACACATCATTAAAATTCAGTGATCCTGTTTTAAAGTTTTTTTACCTTTTCTAGAAATTCTGCCTTTACCATCACCAAAGGAAACAAATCCACCATCATAGAGTCCCGCATGATTCATTAAGATCACAACTGTTTCCTGTCGATGTCGCCCTGAACAACCACTGTCAATAACTCTTTTTCCTTCTACTACTCCTTCGGCTGTGGGCGTATTGCCACTGCACATAAAATAAGAGATTATACTCTTCTCGGGATCCCAGCCATTATAAGACTGGATTTTGCCTCGTGTATCACTGTAAGAATCAATTCTGCACTCTGAGTTTGATGACTACTGTTTTGAGCTTTCAAAACCTTGCAGGCATGCTGAGCCTATACCAGGATTAGCCTCTTCATCCCTTGGATTTTTCACTCTTACTACTACGATAACTTGCTCTATCCCCAGCATTGTATTTTTTACCTGGCTAAGATTACCATTTTTTATTAGATAATATGTTTCTAGTTAAAACATATCTGTTAAAAGGCCTTGAACTTTATGAATACTCCTCTTTTTGAAAGCATTTTATTTGGGTCTAGGATGGTTTAGAATTGGAGTTGAACAGCATAAATTGCCATATACAGTCATTAATACTTGCAAGGCAATATTAATTATGCCTGTTCTTGGTTAATACTGTCATTGTTGCGCAACCATCAAACTCTCTTTGCACGGTGAGGGTGATCTCGTTTTATGAGAAAAGTTTATCGTGATTCACCCTCTTGAATTATTCCTCCTTACAGCCTTAACCCCTACTCTCTATCACATCACTTAAGTAGTGCTCAAAACTACCAACAGCACGTAACAAGCTTTCAATTCTACTCATCTGGTAAACGATCACTTTTCCTCTGCCTTAGCGTACCATAAATAGTTCCAGTGTATCTTTGTGGTTCCCTCTAGACATGGTGTTTGTGTTGTCTAAGAGCGTGCAATCTACTTATCCTAACAGTCGTAATAGATTTAATCTTTTCAGTGCTATTCTAACATGATAGATCTATCTTCACTTTATCATCAAGTGTTCTACATCCTCTAAGATTGAAGCAATTCAGAGAGTCGTTCAACTCCCTAACATCAATAGATTCAACGTAGGTGTCGGAAAACACCCGTACACATTTCGAACTGTCTTCTCATACACTATGTGTAACCTAGGAACGTAACATCCATATTCTCTCCTTCTTAAAATTTCATCTAAATTGTTAGATCAGAGTTCATGTGATGGGTAGATGAAAGTTTCCGCTATTAGAGGATTGGGGCGGAACTGAAAAGATATCCCTTCGATAGTTTGATGAAGATCCACGACTTAGCATGACCAAATTATTGGGATGCGAGAGAAGAGGGGACTTGAAACACGAAAAACAAGGACGTAGCGCTGTCATCTTCAAAATTCGAACATCAGTCCAGTAATCCTCATGCACAATACCGCCTACTTACTAAAGCATATTTTTGGCATTTTAAGTCCGTTTTTGGTTATTTTAGCTTGTTTTTAAAGGTAAAAGGTATGTGTAATTAATCACATACCATGATGCCTCAACGTAATCAATGTTCTCAAAAGAATCGTCATCACTCAAAGTACAATCATTGTTAAAATCAGAGAAAATCTTAAAGTGATCGTTTAAAACATCAAGAGGAGGAGAATTATCACAAAAAGGCACATCACACGTATCGTCGAAAATACCCTCGGACTCACTTGGGATTGGGACAAGGTCCTCAACATTAGACTTTATTACTTCATCCGATTCCGTTTCCGGAATAGTGTCAAGATGCTCGTCCCCCATACTTAGAGAGTTATCGGGTTCCTTGGTTGATAAGCCGGGTGTGATTGCATTAGACGATTTCTCTAAATATTCCCTATATTGAATACTATATTCATCATCATCATCGTAGAAGGTAGGACAATTCCAACTCGGAGAATTAATATATTTAGCCAGCTCCTCACTTATAATTTGTAAATCGTTAAGAAGTTTATGAAGCAATTCTTGTGTGTCCTCTGGTTGAGCATGCTGAATTTCAAAAAAAAATCCCAAGCTAGCGATAAAACCTTTGGCGTTTCTCTAAAAGATATACGATTAAACTTATTTAAAAAGGTTTGTATAGATTTCATTAGGTTTTCTCTGGCTTGCAAAATTTCCTTACACTTCTCTTGAGGAGGCTGAATCACTCCTTCCAAAGCGGATATCACTACAGTTTTTAGTTGCTTTTCAAATTCTTTAACGCTTTCCTCAGGAGGTTGATGCATGACGTAATACTGCGGGGGTTGAATTTGGTCAAAACCAGAAGAATTAGAATTATAGAAATTTTGGTTCATCGGTTGACATTGAAAACTTTCATGAGGACCCCCGCAGTTCTCACAACAAAGGTATTGTTGTGGAAAACTTAATGAAGTTTGTGGAAAATTATTATCAAAGTTTTGATTGAAACACGGTTCTTGATTATGGATAATCAGAACTTGAGGTGGACAATCGTAACCATAATGAGCATCGTTCCCACATAACTCACAAGAATACGTCTGGTACTGGGGTTGTGGAGGGTAGTCGGAAAGATTTTGAGAATCATTGAAAGAATTCGGATTTGGATCATAAGCGAATGAATTTTCGTCTCTTGAATTGCAAAACAAACAAAATCCATCTCTAAGATCATATCCACACCTCTCACAAGTACACCATCGACAACGTACATCATCAATCGGCTCTCCACACACAAAACAATTAAGTTGATTGAATGACGACATAAGAATTAAATGAAATTAGAGGGTTGAGAAAATAAGAATTAAACGGATAAGATGGTAAAGAAGAATATTTATAGATTTTTAAAATAATACATAAGAAAAAGAAATAATAAAAATAAGAAAGAAAAATATTTTTTGATT
The DNA here is from genome assembly GCA_026074375.1 of Tanacetum coccineum. NCBI lineage: Eukaryota > Viridiplantae > Streptophyta > Magnoliopsida > Asterales > Asteraceae > Tanacetum > Tanacetum coccineum. The sequence goes on along the minus strand of BQNB010019766.1, from coordinate 29,451 downwards.
TTTATGGTTTTATAATAAAAACAAAATATTCACAATTAAAAACGATAACTTCACGAGGAAGGGTCTTCAAAAACTAATCTTCAAACGAAACACGATAATCGTAACACACCTCCCCGGCAGCGGCGCCAAAAATTTGTGGAAACGCACAAAGTAGTCATGAATTGATCATTTCCCAATTGCTACGAAAAGCGTTCATATCATCAAACAGATCTTCCTTCCTTTGTTGGAGAGTCTACCTGATCCTTGCATATTGCATTTCCATATTATCCCAAATCTCTTTGCAGTGCTTGTCTGATTGGTTGTTGAAGATGTGTCGGGGTAAGACACCTTGACTGAGGATGATTTCAGGCTTGAGTATCACGCCATTTCGAGCTTGATTTATTCATCATGAAATCAGAGTCAAGCTCTTCTTAGTGTGGAATAACAGTAGAATTAGCAGGTGGAGGATCAGTGACCATTGGGTGAGGTGTAGGTCCATTCTGGATAGGATTTCCATATCAGCTTGCATTGGGTTTGCCTCGAATGAACCCTATGTATACGAATCTTCCATGATTCGTAATCATTTTAAACACAAATTGGAGTTTGTTTTTTTTTTTTTTTATGTTTTTTTTGATAGTATCGGTGCCAGCAGCATTTGTTTCTTCATTGGTTGCCATTGAATAAGTTTGTTTATAAATGATCTGATCGTAAGTGATTGATGATTGATGACTTGGTGTGAGGTTTGTGATTTTCGGGTAATTTTTAAACAGTAAAATGCAGTTTTGAGGAATAAATGTCTCGAATGGCCAAAAAATGCAGGGCTTCTCTACCAAAAGAGGAAGAGTCTTGACCGTTGGGCCGTTTTCGAGCTGGTATAAAAATTTCGGAACAATCCGACACAAAAAAAAAATTTGCTTGTTCGGTCCAAAAAATTGCTCGTTCGATCGTCTAGTTCGAACGTCTCGTTCGATTGCCTTGTTCGATCACCTTGTTCGATTGCTTGTTCGATTGCTTGTTCGATCCCACTAGGTTTCGAACACCTTGTTTCGGTCGCTTGTTCGTTACCAACCTTGAAATCCACACTCGTTCGAACACTCGTTCGATCCCTTAGTCGATCTCTTCGTTCGAACCCTCGTTTCGATCGTCTTGTTACGATGTCTAGTTTGATAGGCTTGTTCGATCCCTTTGTTCGATCCCCTCGTTCGATCGTCACTCGTTCGATCATCCTTGTTTTCCACTCGTTCGATCGTCCTTGTTTTCCACTCGTTCGATCGTCCTTGTTTTCCACTCGTTCGAGCGAAACAGCAAGACTCGTTCGATCGATAGTCTTTTTTTTAACACTTTTATGACCAAAAACAACAAGAACAAAGGAAAACACGAGATTCGTTGATTGCTAACATAGATGGTTTGAATGATATTAGATTAAACTTACACATCTTTGAATACAAGAATCAAAAACAAAAAATTAATCATAAAAACACCCTTTTTTTTCGAAATAAAAAAAAATTCTAACAAAATCAATCATCAATCTCGTAGGCTCTTGATACCAATTGGTGGATCCTCTAGATCAATTCCATGTATGAAGCTCAAGATCAATGGCACAAAGGTTAACCCTAAATGAAGAACTTTTGATGAATGAAATACAAAATAGTTGACTACAAAACCCTTAAGATGAAAAATAAATAATGGAGAGGCTAACCTAATTTTGACTAAACTAGGAGTATTTATACTAAAAGGATTTGCCTTTGAGGGCTTTCTTTTTGGGCTTTTTACATCTTGGCCCTTATACATAATAAACATTAATTAACATTGACTTTCGAGCTAGACTTTTGTCTTGTATCTTCGAGTGACCGAAGCTTCTTTGTTTAGGACCATTTATGTGATCCTAACAGAAAGAAATTTCTCCTATAGAACTCATTTGGAACTTATCATGCATTAGCTTTTCAAATTCAATACTCATCTCTTTCTTGGTTAATCCAAAGATGATATCATCAACATAAACCTATACTAGCAAGATATCATCTTTATGCCTTTTAATGAACAATGTTTTGTCAATTTGACCCCTGTGAAAACCATTTTCCAGCAAATAAGTTAACAATGTCTCATACCATGCTCTTGGGGCCTGATGTAGTCCATAGAGAGCCTCATACTTGATCTTCAGGATGATCATTATGAAATTTGGTAAAAGAAGTATCAAGGACTGAATAAGATGAAATTACATTATTCATATCAACCTCTTCTTCCATATCTTCATCATCATAAGCATTTCCAAAGATGCAAGTATTATCTTAAGACACATTTGGAAAAGGTGGAAGGGTAAATGCATTTTTGATGGAGAAAATCTTTCAAAAAGATGTCTTCAAATGAATTAGCCAGTAACTAAACTAGTAGTACTAACAGGTGTACTAACAATATTAATACCATTAGTATTGTTAGTGTGTTCAGTCTGCATTTCCCTTTGATTTAGCCTTTCTGACTTACTTCTTGCATCTTGATCATGCTTGCCACTTTCATCTGAATCTTCATTTTTCATTTACTTCTGTAGGCTTCATTCCAGCATCCCTCTTAACTATTCCTTTGGTCCATTGAGATGATTAAAAGGATCAGTTGGGCATAAATGTAGGAGATTGTAACTCTTGTTCAGGTTCTTTTTTCCTTTTGAGTTTGACCTGCAACAATGTTATCTTTGGTTCTGCAACCATTAAACTAAAACATTATTCATATATATGACAAAGATAACATCAAAAGCTAGTATAGGCCATTTCCTTTCACATTTAGGTGTATTTTCAAAGAAATCTAAAGTTTAAGGTCTTTTAAATATCCTGGTACTCTTGTTAAATACTCTTATTGCTTTAATAACCACATATAACCTAACAAAAATATCCCCTTATCAGCTTTTCTATCCAATTGCCAAGATGGACCTTAGTATTTAAATATGGTACAGGACTCCAAAAGGGTTTCCAGAAGTTTATTCAGTGGAGGTCTTCCACGGAATAAGTTACATAAGGTGTCTTGTTATGAGGCACTTAATGACTAGGACCCTATTTTGCACATGCAAGTAGTTATTAACTACTTTAGCTCAAAAAGGTAGTGGGGCAACCTTAGTTTCTTAATTAACATCGTTCTTGCAGCTATATTAGTGTTATATTCTTCCTCTCAGCTACAAACATTTTGCTGAGGAGTACTAGCAATCACTGAATTTCCCTCTTAATCTCCTTTCATTCACAAAACGGTTCATTATAATATTCTTGAAATCAGTTCCCATTATCACACTTATAACTCTTTACTTATGATCTAGTTGTTTTGAATTATATTATATAGGTCTTTATAATCCCAACTTGTATCATTCTTAGTGGCAAAAGAATACCCAGAAAATATACTAAGTTCATCTGTGACAATTGAATAATAAGACTTTTTCATTAAACTCTTAACATTTGTAGGACCAAATAAGTCCATATGAAGTATATGTAAGGGTTTGCTAATAGAGTTCACAAGCTTGGTTTTATAGGAGGCTTTGTGTTGCTTTCCTTTTTGACTGGCAACACATGAATGATCATTTTCAAAAATCTTTGAAGGTAAACCTTGTACAAGGTTCCTTCACTAGTTTTATTATGTTTTAAATATTAATGTGCCCAATCCTATGTGCCATGATATTGGATTTCATTAATTGTGGCATTAGCAATGAGACAAGTTTAAAACCTCCAGTGGGAAAAACATATTTAGGTCAACAATGTAAATGTTGTCCTTTCTTAGAACTCTCAGCAATACTTGACTTTCATCAAGTAGCTTAAAGTCAGAAGATAAGACAAGACACTCAGTGTCAGTAAAAAGAATATTGTTCTTTTTGTCACAGATTTGTGACACACTAAACAGATTATAGTTAAGCTCCTTACAAAAGTACACATCATCAAAATTCAGTGATCCTATTTTGATTTTACCTTTTCCATAAATTCTGCCTTTACCATCAAACAAATCCACCATCATAGTCTTCATATTCATCAAGTTAACACTTGTTTCCTGTCATGTGCCTGGAACAACCACTGTCAATAACTGCTTTTTCCTTAAACTCCTTTGTTGCGGTTGCCACCCCCCCCCCCCACATGCACATAAAATAAGAGAATTAGACTCTTTTGGGGATCCAAGCCATTATAGATTTGGATCTGCCTCATGCATCAATGTAAGAATATTTCTTGATTGTATTGATGCACTATTATTTTTGGCTTTTCAAACCCAGCATGCTAAGGCCTTAACAACATTAGCCCTTTTTCCCTTATTCTCACTTACTACTACTCTATGCCTAGCAGTAGTATGTTTTAGCCTGGCAGTATTAACATTTGTGTTGATAATACTGTTCTTGTTTGGAAAATGTTTGTTAAAAGGCCTTGAACTTTGTGAATATCCTCTTTTGAAAGCATTTTTTTTGGTCTAGGATGGTTCACAATTGGTTTTGAGGCAGCAATATTAACTTGTTTGATAGTATTAACTGCTTTTATGTTAGCAGTATTAACTGGTGTGACAGTATTAACTGCGTTTCTGTGTTTGCAGTATTACAAACTGGTCTAACGAGTAGTAACTGTGCTCCAGCATTACTAAGTTTCCCTGACCTAGTTAAAACTGCTTATGGAACAAAACTTCTTTTGGGGTGAGGGTGAGTCATTTTATTAGTAAAGTTCTTATGATTCACCCTTCTTGAGTTGTCCACTTTAGGCATTACAACCTTTTATCACTTACATAATAAAGAAGAAAAAAAAAAATATAAGATAAATCAAGCTCAAAAACTACACAAACATAACAAGCTTTATTAATCATTTTAAAATCACTTCCTAGTCTTTGGGACATTTGGTTGTTCTAATTTCTTTGGTTCCCTCTAGGATTGTGTTTGTTATGTTTAGGTGCATTTGTTTCCCTAACAACTTATAGTATCTTTCATCATTTTAAGTCTAGGTCTTACAGTCTGATCATTAGGTTCTACCTTACTTTTATCATCAGAGTTCCAATCCTTAATGATTGGAGCACTAGAATTGTTCATCCTAACAGTATTAGATTCAATTGTGTTAGAAACACCCTTATTTTCAACTGTCTTAACATTATTAGGTGAAATAACAGTAGTAACATCCATATTCTTACTTTCAACTATTTCATTTATAAATGTTAGATCAGGTTTGTGAGGTACGAATTCCCTGGACAGAGGTGGGTGGAAAACTGATTCTTACTTTATATGATCCAGATTATCAGATAATTCCCAAACACTTTTTACTACAGGAGAAGCTCGGGCAGTAGATGCATTATTTCCTAGTCCTGTTTTACACTTTGTCAATTACTTGACTTTACAGTAATTTCATTTAAAGACTTGGATAATTTTGAACTTCTCTAATGTTTGTTTTAACGTCTCTTTCTTTTTTGCTTTTTCCATATTCATTTTATATTCACTAGGAATTTTTTCTTTGTCTAACATTCAAGTTTTAAAACATTTATGTTCTCTTCAAACACAACCTTATTTTTCTTTTAGTGAGCTTGTCTAGCTTATACTAATTCTAAATGTTTATACGATAAAAAATTAAATTTAGACTTTTTGTAATCAGAAGACAAACTATCATATTGTTCTTTAAGAGTAGCATAAGCCTTCATACATGTTTTGGAACAAGAATCTACCTCAGAATATGAACTAGAAGAACTTCTTGAAGATGTAAATGCCATCATGCTGGTTTGTAAGTTGCTATTTCAGCTTTGGTTGCCTCCAGTCATATCCAACCATTCCATCTTGAGCTATCAAGGCATTCTGAGTAGGAGTCTCTATTGGGAAAGTTCTTGAATTATTCTCTCTTCCTTTATTCTTCTGACTCCTCGGAAACCTACATTCTCTTGCAAAGTGTCCATTTTTATGACAATTGTAGCATTCTACTTTTGATTTATCAAATCCAACTCTTTGACCATTTATGTCCAGCTTCATGCTTGTTCTCTTGATAAACCTTCTGGCTTTAATTGTCAGCATGGCCATCTCCCATTGTAGATCTATTTCTTCCAGATCATCAGGATGAAGTTGTTCCAGATCTTCTTGAGCAAGTTGAGGAGAGTTGGGTTGACTTGCAAAGAGAGCACAAATCATAACATCACAAAGATTATCTAAAGATGTAGAGTTAACACCATTACCTTGAGAAGTATTATCTGCTTTGTTAGTGTTGTTGGTGTTGTTAGTGTTGTTGGATACAAAGGCCACATTCTGTGAATTTTGGCTTGTGCTTGATGATCCTGTAAGTTCAGGTTCATATATCTTCAAGTTATTATACAAGTCATCTAAACTGATGGTTTCAATTTCTACCTTGTTCCTCCAGATTAAAGCATGAGTCTTCCATTCAGATGGAAGACTTCTCGGCAGATTTAGTTCATATCTTCTAGTTAATCACTTCTCTTGGATTCTCCACCTGATGTTAAGTTTTGTAACCTATCAAATGGTTAATCCATTGTTCTGAAACTTAATGCAGCAAAGTTTCATATTGTTTCTTAAGAGTGTCCCTCTGAACCTTCTTAGACTCCTGTTCCCTCCAATCTATTCTCTATAGCCTCCATTAGTATTTTGCACTTGGTATGAGTGGAACTTTCAGTTGGTCTTTATTTGGGCGTGCCATCAACAGGTTGCTCTTCTTTCATCTCATTTCTTCTTTCCTATTTTTCTGCTGCAGTGTGAGTTCATATTCTGTTTGACTATTCAACAGTTCTTCCTTAGCACTTTATTTCCCATCTTGATTACTTCCTATATAGAGTTGTCAATCATGAGAAAAGTATTGTTCCTCTCCTTATTAAGCAGAGATCATTAGTCTGCTAAGTTGAGGATAGGTAGTCTTGTTAGTCAATTTGGTAGTGGTAGTTTCCTAAATCACAATTAATCACTAGAAAAAAAATAGAATCTTGGATGTTTGGTTGATTCTTATTATTCAAAGCTTCACATACAATATTGGATAAACTTGCTTGATCTAATCAATGAGTAAATCTTTAACTCCTTAGCTTATAAGGTTTAGTATCCTTGTATAAATCCAAAATTACTAAGAATGAAACTTTGAGTGAATGATATAAACTATGCGGAATCTAGTTTATACCACTAAGAAGTATACTCAATAAAACAGTAAAGTATGATTGATAGAAAGATATAATTACACACAAAAAGATTCAATATATTAATACGATCACCCTAATGTAGTGATAGGGTTTACAACCTTGAAGCTATGAATTCTATGAAAACTGATATCTCTTTCTATACCCTAGGATCCCCTTTTATACACCAAGGAGTCCTACAAGGCTTAAAATACATTCCTAACATATCATGATCTTTTCTATAAATAAACGTAATCTCTTAATCAAATAAGTTATACATATCTTTTACAAAAATAACTTCAATACTTATCTTCGTAGGTATTCTTGTTCTCCAATCAATCTTTATCACGTCTCTGATATGTATTTAATCTTACCTTTGTTAGCATAAATCTTCTAGCAGTTGTAATCACTCAACAGTTATTTCTTTATAACCAGCAGCACTAACTGAGCATAAGCAGTAGTAAGTACGAGCAGTACTAACTTTACTCTAATAGTTGTAACTTTTGTACTAACAGTACTAAATTATACTAACAGTAGTAAGTTACACTAAGAGTAGTAACTTTTGTACTAACAGTGCTAACTACTTAGCATATTTTTAGTCTTTAACTCTGAGCAGTCTTAACTTCTATTGACAGTAGTAACTCCATACTAACAGTACTAAATTATACTAACAGTAGTAACTAGCAGTGGTAACTTTATACTACTAGTACTAACTACTTAGCATAATTTCCATTATGTACCTGAGCAGTAGTAACTTTAAGAATCCTTGAAGTCTTTAAGTCCCAACATTTTGTGATGTGTTATTGAGAATTGTGAACTAAGTCATGGAGGATCACCTGCGAGTATCCATGGCCTGTTTAGTGGATGGTACTGTGGCTTAGCGAGCAGGAAGGTTACTTTGCGAGTATCTATGGCCTGGGCTAAGGGGGTAACCACAGGGACCTTGGTACGCTATGAGACATGTTGTAGTCGTTTGCTGGGCATTTTTTATGATATTGGATTGGGGGTAATGTTCCTACCCATTTGTTATGATATTGGATTGGGGGTGACGTTCCTACATATGTGAAGTGATGATTTTAATGGATCGGGGGTAACGTTCCTACCCAAGTGTTGATACTTGTTGGATCAAGGGACACATTCTGTTCCTATGCTTGTTATGGTTATATTTGCATGTTAGCTTGTATGATAGTACAGTAATTGTCTTGCCATGTTTTCATTAATCACAGTAATTGTTTATAAGCTTTGATTTTTGTGTCTTAAACCTATGACTCTCACCAACCTTTGTGTTGACGTTTTTAAGCATCATTTTCAAGTAATCATCATGAGGATAAGGAAGTTAGGAGGAGTGGCTAGTGAGACCGTAGGCATTGCATGCGGAGTTTATCTCTTAGAGTTTTTATTTTGTTTTGGCATCTCAATTGTTTGTTATTTGATTGTTTATTGGATGTTTAGACTTTTAGATCATGTTTCCTTGTGGTATGACTTTGCTATCGTAATGCGAGACTCCTTTATCTTGTGTTAGATATTGTCATGACACATTGTGTCTCATTTGTTTATCTATTTCATTTAGTTCTCTCTATTGTTGACACCATTGTGTTGTGATGATATCCATGATGTTACGCCTCGTGTTTCTGCCTAGGCGGGGTGTGACAGATTCGTATCAGAGCCAATGGTTATAGAGAAGTAGGTGGTTAAGCCTAGACTATAACCTAGGGGTCTTTCAGTAGATGCATTTAGGGCTTAGTGCTTAATGCTATAACTGCTATGCTTCCTCTCTATTTTTGCTTATCTTATATATCTTGTATTTTGCTAAGTTGTCATTTTAGTTATTTTGCCTACCATTATCTGATACGATATGTATTACTTTTTGAGTATTTTAGCAATGTTTCCCCCCACCCATAAGAAGTCTGGCTGGGGAACTGTTTTCCCAACTGGACTTAAGTGTATGAGGAGCTTCTTATGGAACCAAAGGAGATAGAGTAGTTGATCGCTTGTTGGATAGTCGTAGTAGGGCTGGACGTACGAGGTCGGGTGGATTCCCTTACGAAGGTAAAGTCAAACCCCATGCGGGTCCCAGCATAAAGGTTTATTCCGTCTTTTACCTCGTCACATTGTTCTGATTAATTCTTTTGATATTGTATTTTGGCGGGCTGCTGTGAGAACTTTTGTTTTTTACTGTCAATTTTGACTTTTCTTTATATAAATAAGTAGTTTTTGTTGGAGCATCCTATATGTGTTATGTGAGTAGTGATTTAAGGATGTGCAATGTGGTATATGTGCTTTATATGTGAGTATCATCAGCTGTGTTATTCTGGAAGTAAGTACACCGTGTAAAGGAGGCAATTCTAATCTATCGGCGACTGACATAATTATAAAGGAATCACATACGTGGGACCTTGTGGACCATGATTGCATTAATTAATGTTTGTTTATACTTGGTAGTGTGTGGTTTTGTCGGTAATGTTTGCAATCCTGATAAGGATGGTCATATGGTTAGGGAATTATTCTCTTAACCTAATGTGTGGATGTGTTATGGATAGTTGTGTAGATAGTAAGTTTTCCTTCTATCTAACGTTTACGAATACATATTAGTACTATTATTACTATTATTTAGGTTGTTTGTTTGCTCGATTATTCATTCGGATTCCTAACTCTAAGTGTAGAATCCCTTCATCATACTTTGTTGTAAGGAGGTCCTATCTTCCTATTCGACGTCTTGATGTATATTGTTGTTCGGATCTGCTTCTTTTGGTTATTAGTACATTTTACTAGTTTTCCCGTAAGTTGACTTCTCGTAGGAATATTAGAATTTTTCCTTTTAAGCACTATTTTTTCATGACAATTTAGTACGGATATTTACTCCCTTGGTTGTATATCTCTTGGTTTTCGTAACCTGTTGGCGACGTGTTAGTATCGATGCTTTTAGGTTTTCTCTGTTGATTATTATTTCAGATAAGACCTTACATTTTTTTGGATCTGTAACGTCTTGCATAAGTTTCTCTTGTACGAGTTTGTTTGATTTTATTCTTAGTACATGGTTTTTGGTATTTTCTTTCGTTTTTAAACAACAGAATAGTGTTAGAGTCTGTACGGTGTTTTAAAATCCCGTTTGGTATTGCGGTGTCCTTTGTTTGAGTAACATATAGTATAATTGATGTCGAATTAAAAAAACCCTTTTGAAGAATATCTTGGTGATGTTTGGCGAAAACTGTGTTTAAAATGATTATTGTGAATAAAATGTGTTTCAAATGATCATTGTGATTTAGAACATGTTTAAGTTGGCCTATACCAAATAAAGTTATGAAAATTGTCGTTTCTGTGGTTCATTTAATTCTAAATTTTATTATTTAATAAGTTGGTTTAAAATGATTCCATGGTAGTAGATGCGATACATCATTAGAGAAACTATTCTAGATTTTTATGACAACCATGATTAAAATGAATTTTACAAAGATTAGACTTCAGACATTTTTTTAAAAAATGATTTTTATATTTAAAACGACTTTCTTTATTTTAAATTGATTTTTTATAAAAACAATATTTAATTAGTTCTTTCAAGTAAAGTCGATTGTTTGTATAAAAAAATTTTCTTTCGTATTTATAAGTTCTGGTGCGTAATGATTTTCGTTATGTGTTTCTTTTGTTGTGGTACGCCTGTTGATTTTTTTCGTTTGCGTTTTCACTCGGTACATATATGTATCCTTTCTTTCAAAGGATTCTTATGTCATTTGATCCACGTCTATTTGCATATGTGGAATCCCCCATATGTATTCTAGCCGTGATTCGATATTCGTTCGTTATCCTATTTGATAGTTCAGAATCCTTAGAATTTGTTGATACCGTTAGGTCATGGAAGCTTTGGTGTGATTGTGGGAATGGGCTGATTGTCCAAGAATAAGGTCATGATAGTATGTCATGAAAAGGTGGTTAGGATATCGTTGGAAGGTGATGAGATACTTCTGGTTCAAGGTGAACGTACTCAAGGAGTCTCGAAAACCTTATTGAACACGAAGGTAGATGAACCAAAAGTGAGTGAAACTTCCATCATACGAGATTTTATTAATATGTTTCCGAAAGACTTGTCAATTACCACCACAACGACAAGTTGAGTTCCGTATAGATTAGGTTCATGGAGCAACGCCAGTCGCGAAGTCTCCATATCGTCTAACACCCTCAGAATTGCAAGAATTGTCTGAACAACTTCAAATGGTTGCAAAACAAGGGTTTCATACGACCTAGTCATTTTTCGTGGGGAGCACTGGTGTTATTTATTAAGAAGAAGGATGGTTCTTTTGGCATATGTATTGATTATAGGGAGTTGAACAAATTAACTGTTAAAAACCATTATTCACTCCCTATGATTGATGACTTGTTTAATCAGTTACGAGGAGCGTGTCCTTTCTTAAAGATAGATTTTTGGTTAGGTTATCATCAGCTACGAGTGCATGAGGATGCCATTTCAAAGACCGCATTTCAAACGAGATACAGACATTTTGAGTCTACAGTTATGCCTTTTGGGTTAACCAATGCACCAGCGGTTTTCATAGACTTAATGAATCGGGTTTGCAAACCATACTTAGGTAGGTTTGTCATCGTATTAATTGATGACATTCTGACCTACTCAAAGTCAAAGGAGGAACATGAAGTTCATTTGAAGTTAGTGTTGGAGTTACTGAGGAAGGAGAAGTTGTATGCTAAGTTTTCTAAGTGTGAGTTTTGGTTAGAAGAAGTGCATTTTCTTGGTGACATGGTCAACCATAATGTATTCACGTGGATCTGGGTAAGAGTGAGGCATTGAAGATTTAGGATGTACCTAAGACACCATCCGAGATATGATTATTCTTAGGATTGGAATGTCTATGACTATCCAGTCAAGTGTTAAGGACAAGATATTGGCTGCTCTAAGTGAGACGTCCAAGGTAGAGAACGCGCCAGCAAAAATGTTGTGTGACCTGGATCAACAAATGGAAAAGAGGGCAGATGATGGTTATTACTTTATGGATTGAAATGATTAGTGTATATAAGTATGAAATTCACTACCATCCAGGTAAGGCAAGTGTATGAGCAATGACTATGACCATTTAGTCTGGAGTAAGAGGAATGATATTGGCAACTCAAAGTGAGGCGTTTAAGCAAGAGAACGTACTCGCAGAAAGGCTACATGGTTTAGATCAACAAATGGAATGGGTAAGACGATGATGAGTTTGTCTTATAGAATCAAATTTGAGTTTTATTGGTAAGAAGTGTAATGGAGGAGGCTCATACAACAAGGTACTTAGTACATCCAGGAGCAGATAAGACGTACTATAACCTAGGAGACATGTATTGGTGGTCATGTAGGAGGATATAGCTACCTATGTTAGCAATTGTCAGATTTGTTTAAGAGGTGAAGGCAGCAATGTCAAAGAATTTTGGCTTGCTACAACAGCCTAAAATACTTGAGTGAAAATGAGATAGAATCACCATGGATTTTATCACTAAATTTCCAAGGTCAAAGTAGTGAGTATGATATGATTTGGGTGATGGTCGATAGACTGACCAAGTTAGCTCATTTTCTAGTTATACAAGAAAATTTTATGATGTGAAGTTGGCAAGGATTTATATTGACGAGATAATAGCAAGGAATGGAATTTTGGTGACGATCAACTCATATTGAGATGGATGATTTACCTTGTGGTTTTGGCAGATGTTACAGAAAGTGTTTGAGACGCGATTGGATTTGAGTATTGCTTAACATCCTCAAGTGGGTAGACAAAGTTAAAGTATGAGTCAGACTTTGGAAGATATAATGAGGGCATGTATTATCGATTTTGGTGGTAGTTATCATTCGAGCATTCGGCGTGCTCCGTTTGAAGCTTTGTATGAAAGGAAAATATAGGTCGCCTGTTCTATGGGCAGAGATTGGGAGAGTAGTTTGATTGGACCTGAGTTGGTATTAGAGACGACAGATAATGTGGTATTGACAAAGGAAAAGCTCAAAGCGGCGAGAGATCATCAGAAGAGCTATACAGATAAGAGATGTAAAACAGTTAGAGTTTGAGGTGGGTAATCGAGTATTATTAAGGGTGTCGCCTTGGAAGGGCGTAGTACGTTTTGGAAAGAAGGATAAGTTAGCACTGAGGTATATAGGACCGTTTGAGATCCTTGAAAGGATTGGTCTTGTAGCTTATAGGTTTATATTACCCGAGGAGTTGAATAGCGTGAATGACACCTTCTATGTGTCAAATTTGAAGAAGTGTCTGGCGGATGCTAATTTGCATGTGCCATTTGGATGAGATCAAGGTCGACATGACACCTCGTTTTGTCAAGGAACCTGTAGAGATTATAGATTCTGAGGTTAAGAGTTTGAAATGTAGTAGAATGCCATTTGTGAAAGTTTGTTGGAATTAAAAGTGTGGTCCCAAGTTTACTTGGGAACGCGAAGACTATATGAAGTCTAAGTATCCTCAGTTATTTGTTGATTGTGCTATTGAACCAACTAGTTAAATCTCGGGACCAGATTTCTATAAGGAG
>BQNB010019766.1:3343-14400 GCA_026074375.1 Tanacetum coccineum | reverse complement strand
GTGGCAGCCCTTGAGCAAGTTTTAGACCTTAAAACAACGGGGTTCAAGGATGTGGTTGGACGATTGAAAGCATATGAAGAAAGAGTCAAACAAGAAGATAAGGCAAACAATTCTCAAGAGAAATTGCTTTATGCTAGGATAGATTATTCCAACAGGAATAGTGACTCAAGCAAAGGGAGAGGACGTGGTTCATACTCTTGAGGCCGTGGTCGAGGTCGTGGTCAAGGACGTGGTCGGGGCAACTCTCAAAATCAAGGTCAGCGTGACTCCTCAAAAAACCATGAAGATTATCGGCAAAAAGGTAAACAAAAGGAGCAACGTGATCTCTCTTACATAAAGTGTTACCGTTGTGATAAGTTCGGACACTTTGTTTCAAAATGGCCAGATCAAAAACGAGACTATGAGGCAAACCTTAGTGAGACACATGAGGGAGATGTGAATCACAAGGAAGGTACGTTCTTTATGATGAACCATATTCAAGAAATAATTTTCGTAAATGAAGAAAAGTACACTCCACCAAAGAACGAGTCAAATACCGATGAAGACGATGTATGGTACTTTGACAATGGTGCAAGTAATCACATGACAGGTAATTACTCCTACTTTTCTGAATTAAATGAAAATAAAACTGGTCGTATTAAGTTCGGAGATGGTTCGTGTGTAAGAATAAAAGGAAAGGGCTTTATATTGTTCCAAGGGAAAAATGGTGAACAAAAGTGGCTAAAAGATATTTATTACATTCCTACGCTTTGTAATAATGTGATTAGTCTTGGACAAGCTACAATATCAGGTTGTGATATTCGTATACGAGGTGATTTCTTAACCATGCGTAATAGTTGTGGAAATTTGCTAATTAAAGTCAGGTGATGTAAATTCACCACCTCTATCTGTATGGAATGTAATGATCTCTTTACCCGTTCATTTTTCTATCAACGTCTTGAATATTTTGATTACTCCAAACGCGTTACTTTTGTGCTTTAAAAGAAAAGACCACATGTACCTAGAACAATCGTCGATAAGAACTAAGATATAAGAATTACCTACTTGAGTGGAAGGAGTTATCAGTCCACATATGTCTCCATGTACCATCTCTAGTAATCCTGAAGCTCTATATGTTGCCTTCTTCAAGAATGACTTCTTTGTTTGCTTTCCAACCATGCAAGACTCACATACTTGATCTTGATGCTTAATTGTCGGTACCCCTTTAGCTAACTTGTGCATCAAATTCACCGCACCAAAACCGATTTGACCAAGTCGTATGTGCCACAACCACGACTCTTCATCAATGTTAGCTTGGAAACAATAAGCTTTTCCAACTTTTAGTTGAGCCTTGTAGAGACGGTTTGCACTTTGCGGGACTTTAATTAGGAAATTTTCACAACTATTACATTCCATACAGATAGAGGTGGTGAATTTACATCACATGGCTTTAATCGGTTTGTGACCAAGAAAGCATAGAACGAATGTTGATGGCTCCTTATGCACCTCAACAAAATGGAATCGTAGAAAGAAGAAACCGCACTCTACTCAAGATGGCTAGGTGTATGATGAAGGCAAGAGGCATACCAAATTATTTTTGGGGTAAAGCTGTTCGACATGCAACATACATAATAAATAGAACACCTACACGAGCATTGGTAGGAGTTACACCATACGAGAAGTTTTATGGGGAGAAACCAAACCTTGAAGACTTAAAGGTATTTAGATGTGTTGCATATGAGAGAATTGTGTCAAAACACTTAAAGAAACTCAATGATAGGTCGAAACCGTTGGTTTATCTTGGAAAAAAACCTAGTTCAGGAAGTTTTTGGCTTTATAATTCACGTGAGAACAAGATTATAATCAGCGCGTATGTTGTATTTGATGAGAAGAAAGGTTGGATATGGAAGGCTGAAAACTCAAACCAAGAGAGACGTGAACCAGGAACATCTATTGTGTTGTGGGACAAAAAAAATAGAGAAACTGAGCAAATATGGAATAACGATGCTACAATACACGACGTTATTATTCATGTTACAGTAAACACTGTTCACAACCCAGTTACTGTTCACGAGACCCCGTTTCACGTGACAAGTCTAGAAGGTGATGAAGACGAGTATGAAAATGATGTTACGCCAATCCCGGTATGACGTTCAACCCGCAACAAAGTGTTACCAACGAGGTTAGTAGATTACCAACTTAATGTTCATGAATTAATGTTAACACTTGACGAGGAACCAATGAATTACAATGAAGCCAAGTTGAATCTAAAATGGATCAAAGCAATGAAAACCAAGCTTGAATCAATTGTAAAGAATAATACTTGGAAACTTGTTCCTCTACCTAAAGGTTTCGTTCCAATTGGGTTGAGTAACCCTAATTTTTCATCATTTAAAGATGTATATTGAATCATCAAAGAATAATAAGTGTACCTCATTCACAATTAATGATAGTAAGATTTTAGCTCTTCTAACTTTTTTGATAGTTTACTTTATGTTGATTAGAATATTTGTGTTTTTGTTTATTGTTAGTGTAGTTAAAACATTCATTCAGCATGTGTTTAAAAAAACTAGATGAAAAGCGTGTATATAAAACCTGCACACCAGGTGTTTGATAAAATGCCTACATGATATTTTATAACTGTAATGCGCTTGGATCGTAATGTGATGCACTAGTTATGTATTATGATGGACCAGTTGTTTATACACCTTGTGATGAACTTGTTGCTAAAAGTGTGATGCGTTGATATAGTTGTGATTGCTTATTGATCAAGTAAAGTTAATCAGTTTTTATTATCGTATGAAGTAATAAAATGGAGTTAGATGGTTGTTATAGTATTTAGGGATTTGTCGAAGCTTGGCATGTACTGATTTTAGATATAAAAAAGGGTATGTTTTATTAAAAATATTCTACTGCAATATAGTTAATATTCTACTGCATCACATTTAACTTCCTACTGCATTATAGTTATTTTATACTACATCACAGTTATTTTTTACTGAATAAAAAATATATGTTAATCTTAATGTATAGTGATATTGTATTCAAACAAAAGACTTAAAACTGGAGAGTATGTATTTGTTAAGTCTTTACCCTAAAGTTGAAGTTGCTTCTCGTATAGTTGCCGTATAGAGCGTTATACTAAACCATGAAGAGCGATTCAGACAAAGGCTTTCAGGTGCTGGAAATGTACATTGTAATGTACAGTCTTATATTCTACTATATTACTGTTATTTCTACTGCATTAAAGTAGAATATAACTGTAATGCAATAGGATATAATACTGTAATGGAGTAGAATATAAAATACTAACAGTGATGTACTAGGAAATATTAGACTATTTGTATCAGATTTCTTTGTAGTGTACTTTTTAAATATGGATGACTAGTTATAATAGTATGATTCAATGGTTGTAAGAGTATGATGCAATAGATATAAGAGCAGAATGGATACGCCTATGTAACAGAAAGATAATGAAAGGTAAAGGATTTGAGGCAGTAGAGATAACACAATGATTAACTAGCATAAAGTAGAGAAAATTTTTCACTTTAAGGTTCTGTTTGAATTTTTATAGGATTGTATTAGTTTCTTAACATTTTTTTATTGTAGTCGATGATGATAAGTTGGTTGGTCTTTTTTGGGTGATGAACAAGCAATTAGGGACTATGCCACTTTGGTTATATCGTCTCCTTTGATGCTACTTTTTGCTCAAACAAGTATACCGTCTTTCTTCATAAAAAAATTTAGTAGTGCATCACAGTTTTATTACTATTGCATTACACTTTATTTAGTAGTTCAATTGATTTGTTTATATACTTTACTAAAGTTTCTGTGTGTGTTTTTAATGCTTAATGCTATAGGTTTTGTACTGTCATGCAATAGGTTTTGTACTGTCATGTAGTAGATTTTGTACTGTCATGCAGTAGGTTTTGTACTATCATTCTGAATAATATTCTTTTAAATATTTTATAGGTTGATTTTTGTAAATCTGCAACGAAAGTTGAATGTATCTGTAAGCACTATTAGGCATATGATCTTATTTTGAAGCGCTTAGCAGAATCTATCAAACTATATGCAAGTCCTTTACTCATGCGAGTGATGGATGATGCAAACTTTGAATCGATAGTCGATTTGTGTCTACATAAAGAATATAGTCAAAGTGATATGTCTCGTATGATTTCCTGTGTTGCAGCCTGCGTGTGCCATTCAGCCCGTTGAAGTCTAAGGATGAGTCGGGTGGTGTGAGCTTTGGAATCATGTGTTTCATAATCTGACTTAAACGATGGAATCCTACCAAGACACATCTCAGACTATGTGTCCCACAAAATTTTATATGATGATCTAATCATGTTAAGTTTTCTGATTGATTTTCGTAAAGTAGATGATAGCAAGAAATGATTTTGAAAATAGAAAGAAATGTGTAGGGTCTGTTGCTTTTGTATTATATACTACATCATTATTGTATTCTATGGTGCATATGTTATTTTTATGTAGTACATTATATTTTTTATATATGTTTTTGCAGGTTGGTTTTTGTAGTACATCATACTTTTTATCTAAAGATTATTTTATTTTCAGATTAAATGCATCATAGTTACTGCATCATGGTCTTACAATTTAGTGCATCATGATGCAGTAAAATAACATTGTGATCTAGTAGATTTATACATTGTGATGCGGTAGATTTTTACACTGTGATATTGTTGTTAACATTGTGACGTAGTAGATTTGTATATTATGATGCAGTATATTTATACATTGTGATGCAATATATTTATAGTATTTCTTACAAAACGTTGATTCACTTGTAAGTTGTATAGCATTACTAAACATAAATTCAACATTATCTCAGTGTTATGAAATATCGTACAGTATCTTTGTTGGTCATTTTTACTGCATCTTTGTAATTGTTCATTTTTTAACTTAGTGTGAAATTTTTTTTTGTCCATTTTCCTTAGTGCATTATAGTTTTATACCTAGTGCATCTTTGTAATTGTTCATTTTTACCTTAGTGCATTACATTTCAAATTTATTTCAAGTGTAAATGTATCACAATGTCATTTCAAATGCATCATAGTGCATCAAATTGTTATTTTGTGTTTATATCCACCGTGTCATAGTTATAATGTTAGTACATCACTGTTAAATTTTAATGTAACGCAATGCTATTTTAAGTGCATGATTGTGTTTGCATGTGATGCATCACAATGTTTTTTGGTTTTATCTAGTGCATCATAGTTATAATGTTACTGTATCACTCTAATATGTTAGGCATCAAAAAAAAAAAAGTGGGGGGGGGGTAAAAAAAATAGGGGGGGGGGGGGGGGGGGGGGGGGGGGGGGGGGGGGGGGGGGGGGGGGGGGGAAAAAAAAAAAAAAAAAAAAATAGGGCAATGTTCTGTTCCAGTGCATCATAGTTTAAACATTAAATACATCATACTTTCAATACTTTGATTCAGTAGTTATCATTCAAAACGTTCTCATATTAGAAATATTTAAGAAGTAAAGTACTAAGTAGTGAATCAAAAGTATTACAATTATAAGTTTCATTCATACATCAAAAATAATATAAACTAAAGTTGTTAAGCATCCACAAGCATCATCCATTGACCTTTGAGAAGTATTCAGTAATATTTTTCAAAAACAATCATTCATTTGGTATTTATCATCAGTTCAAAGTTTAGAATTCTTTGGTTGCAGCTTCACGTATGCATCTTCTTCTTTCAACATTTTTGCCTTTTCTGATTAAAGTTGATAAGTATGATATTTGTTAAATACTTAACGCGGATTAGCTTGATTTGTCCTTTTGGACCTAAGCCTTCGTTCTTCACCTTTTCAAAAAAAATACCACAACCTACGTAAGTTTCCATATGCCTCATTAAAAATATACCACAATCAATATCAAGTAACCAATAAAACAATCACACATTACATTTCAGTTTTAATTCAAGTGCAAACAAAAAAACCAAGCACAAACACATTTACCCATATAATAGAACCAACGCTAAGCTTAACACATCATTATAAGCGACATCAAAATAGCTAATGTATCACCTTTCAGATTTCACACATGAAGCAACCCATGCTTAGCCTAATATATGCGCCATCTGAACACATATTGCATCACAATTCAAATTTAAGTGCATCATATATACAACTAAGCAAACAAACATATTTATGTGCATAATGCAACACTAGCACCACCAGACCTACCAGCTCCTCCACCTATTGACCTACTAGCACCACCTCTTGACCCAGCAGAACCTCCTCTACCTCCTCTACCTCTAGACCCTATAGCACCTCCTCTAGTCCCACTAGCACCTTCATCCCTCATTGGACCTCTCTGAACAACGTCAACATCCTCAAAATTATCCACTGGTTGCTTCTTTCTAGGCCTACCTACCACTCCTTTGGGTTTTGGTGTTTGTTCAACTATAGGTTCCTTGCAACTTGATTTATCGTGTCCAAGTTGTTTGCAGTTTTAACAACTTCCTTGTGAACCTACCTTAGAGACTCTAGTTGAACTACCACCCTCACCTATAGCTCTGATTCTTTTCTTTTTAAGCCTACCAGGCATTTTTCTAGGCTTTAGTAGCAAGACATTAGAGTACATGCTCTGATCAGACCAGAAATTCATACTAGAGACTGGTTTAACATAGTTGTGGTAAGTTACAAAATACATGTCTGTTTTAAACCAAGTTGGGACATAACTCTCAGGTAAACTATTTATCAACAATATTACCTTTGTGGCATGAACACAAAGTAGTCCTCATAACTGCCACATCCTGTAACTACATGTCCTCTTACCTTCATCTACCATGAATCCTTCACTCCCTGATCTCACCTCAAAAAGTTTCCCACCAGCAGGTATTACATGCTAAAACCTGCAATGATTGGTTATTAGTTGTGAATCTAAACAAGTTATATAAAACTAACAACATTGAACGGGAATATACCTTTGTTGTTCCTTCGGCCATTCCAATCTATTTTTGATGTTGGGACATACCCCAAGGTTCCAATTCTTACTAATTTCTCTCATTTTGTTCATCCTTTCAAGCACAATCACTCTAATGGCTTCCATCATAGTTAAGAGTGGTTTATGTCTAACATTAACAATCACACTATTAAAGCACTCACTAAAGCCATTCTCTATTTCTTCACAACCTCTGTCAACCTCAAAAAAGGCTCTTGACCAACTTTTTGGATTCTTATCCATAAGATACTTATGTGCATTTGGGTTAGCACTCTTTATCTTATCCATAATCTTGTTGAAAAGCCGAGGGTATGAGGCTTTAGATGCTGCCCAGAACAATTGCCTAAACTCTAAACCAGGGTATTGTGTAACACCCCCATTTTTACAATATAACAGCGGAAGCTAATCTGGAGTATTACTTCATAGTACAACAGTCACAATCATAGAAAATGACTCAAAAGAGACATTTTTAAAAGATACGTTATCATTCATTAAAATTAGAGTTTTATAATGGCAGGACCTAAAATCTAGAAACATAAAATGTGAATGATAACAAGTTTTAGCATCTTCAAGTCCATGCCACTCCATGCCATAAGTTGCTCAATTACCTGAGATAAACATGCATAAAAAAGGTCAACACAAAGGTTGAGTGAAATGCATAGGTTTGAAATGTAATAGTTGAATACAAGTCATAGTGTA
Organism: Tanacetum coccineum; assembly: GCA_026074375.1. Taxonomy (NCBI): domain Eukaryota; kingdom Viridiplantae; phylum Streptophyta; class Magnoliopsida; order Asterales; family Asteraceae; genus Tanacetum; species Tanacetum coccineum. The sequence continues at coordinate 6,750 of BQNB010019766.1, read as the reverse complement.
ATAATTGTACGAGCACAATTATTATACAAAACCGTATTAATAGTGTTCATTATTATGTCTAAGCTCATGGCACACAAACTGACTAGTGTATATATATACCTAAATTGATGTGATATATATATAAAGATAATGGCCCCCGGTGTAGGTAATTGCCATATACCTATGACATTCAAATATAGTGCGTTTGGTTACCTATCCGGCTAACACAAACGAGATTCATCTATCCCAACAGATCTATCAACTATATTCACGTTCACTCCTAAGTGATTAATGGTCCATGATAATGAGGGACTTTTGGCATAAAGTGACTTAGATCACAAGCAGTAGTATGATAGCATATATTTAGAAAACACTTGTATTTATAGTTTATAGCATGTATCCCCCTCACAGGTTTATGAAAACATTCAAAAGATTTAAAAGTGAGGCTATGAACTCACCTGATAAGTAGTTGTAATAAGTATTCCAAAATGAAAGGTAGGTATGAACCTTTATCACATCTTTAACATGGAAGGTTGATATAAGCAATGATAGTAAACGTTCTGAACACGCAACCTGAGTAAATATGTCAAGTCTTAGGAAGATTATACTCTAGAACTTTGGTTCTAAGAGTTTAATATTGTTATGAGTTTGATTGGAGATTTTGGAATTATTGTATCACCGTTCGGGCCATCATATTTCAAAAGTCATTCAGTAAACGTTTGAGGAGCTAGGACACTTTAAATCGTAAACCCAACAACTCAGTTAGAACGTAATACCAAGATGAAACCACTTAATATGAAGCTCCCTAGTTCTGTGATACGATATAGATTCGGGACAGGATTTTAAAACACATTGATGATGAATTATATATTAGTTATAACATAATTAGTTTTAAGCGTTTTACTCAATAACTGGAAATGATACGCACGTCAAGCGTTAATTAAAGTTATGTATTATAAGGTTTTGAACACATTTTTACACTTTTTCAAAATGTTAGAATTTAGACCCTTAAGAATGAAAAATGGCAAAATATACCCTTGGAGTTTTCACTTTAACAAGTTTGGTCCTTGTAGTTTAAAATATGTACAAAGTAAACCTTGTACTTTGGAAAGTGACATAATAGACCCATATATAACTTTAGAAATATTGCAAAAATAGTCCTTGTACTTATAAGTTTTCAAAAGTTACAGTATATACCCCTTGCATGAAAATGATTTACAAAACAAGTCCAAAATCCATAATAATGATATTTTTCAACATGGAAAGTTACTTGCAGGTTATAGCTTATTAATATAAGCTAAAATATGATATTTTAACGTAACGAAAGTTCAGATTAATGATTCATTAAGCCAGAAATCAAAACGGGTCGAATTAGGGTTTTAAATGAAAACATGTAGGTTTTTAATCCAAATTCTTTCAAGATTTTAAAATAACATTAGTTTCACTTATTTATGATAGATTATAACAATATTTAACCATTATAACCTTTAGATTAAAGAAAAACAAGAATTTAGGGTTTAGGGGTACGGTTTTGGATCAAAACAAGAAAATGCATAGGTTTTTAGCTTAGGTTCCTTAACAAGGGTTCATGCACATTCATTATAACATTATATGAGTCTAGTAGCAGAAATGAATCATAAATAACCTGGGTTTGAGCTTTGATGATCAAAAATGGGTTCAATGGGGGGGGGGGGGATTTTACTTCGTACGCCTAGAACCACAACTTCAGGGCTTCAAGGGTTGGTTTCTTCACTTGAATTCTGCTTTTGGGGATTCTTGGGATCTCCTTGATCAGAGTTTTGCTACCATTAATGGTTATATAAGAAGAAGTGGAGGTGTGATTGAATGAAGGGGTGTTCGTGGGTTTTTATAGGGTAAAACCCCCTTGGTGCCCAAGAAACTTAGTAACCAAGTTAAGGACAGGTGGGAGGTGATGTGGAGAAGCTAGGGACCGAGTTGGAGGGGCTATGGTGTGATTAGGATAAGCTAGAAATGTAGCAAAGCATGATGGAGGTCTCTTGTGGTGCCGCGACTGAATTAGAAAGAAAAGAAGAACATGTGGCCAACTTGGTGATCAAGAAATGAATTAAGGTGCTTGTAATCAGCTTGTGGGTGAAGGAGGTGAGTCATTGTGGGGCTTGATTTTATGGTTGCTTGATAAAATAGGTAAAAACTAGCCAAAAAGGTGTACGGGTCATTTTGAGCACGGGTTAGGGTTTTTGGTTAAATTTTCATGTACATTTAATTAGTAATGATAGATTAAGGATTGTAAGACTTGTATTAAGAGTTTACAACAATATTTGATTAGTGGTTCGGGTTTTAAAATGGGTAGAAATGAGAAAATGGGTCGCGAGTTGGAATTAGGGTGGGTTTTCATGGATCAATTCGTATACATTTGTGATATAATGATGGAATATGACTTGTAAAGTTGTAAGTTATGTATTTACAACATAATTGAGTAATGGTTTAGGTTTAAAATTGATAAAAACCAAGAAATGGGTCATGGTTTAGAAACTAGCTCGGTTTAGGGTTTCTAGATTTGATTTCATGAAATCTTATGAAATGAGAATGAATATGAACAGTAAATGAAGTGCATGATTTGCTTGTAACTTGTACTTAAGAGATTGTACGGAATTCCTTAGGAAAACAGAGGTAAAACACCTATTTTAGATATCGTGCATTAATGGCTTGTACATTATGCTTTAAAGGACCTGTACCTTATTTTGGAGGAAAAGTATATTCAAATAAGATATTATATTACTCTTACATATGCTTTAGTATCTTGTACATTCACTTTAGATGTTAACTTTTCATGGAATTAGGGTTTAGAGGTATACGATAATAGTTTAAAGCCTGTCTTGATATAACATTGCAAATGGTACATTATATGAGTAATGTACTTTATAAAAATGATATTAAGATATTGACATATTATGATGTTTGCTTAACATATATGATTGTCATAGGCAGATTGCGTGAGCTTGTTAACTTTAGTTATGCAAGTTACGTTGCATAATAAGAGTTTAAAGCAAAAAAAATTCCCCGTGAAAAAGTGATATATTATATAACAGAGAGATATTACATTGGTGAAAATTGCGGGTTGTTATATATTGTTTCCTAAAGTTTTCATAAATATGCCTTGCACATTGCATGTGCTCAGCATTTGGCATGACATCTTTAACAGCTTCAATAAGACCCTATACAAATGGAATTTAATTAGAACCACTATATCGGTTGGGAAAGTTTATAAAAGATATAATTGCTTACCTTATGTTGATCAAACATTAGAGTTCCCATTGGCTCTTCTGCAACCCAAGTCTTCTTCCAGCAACTCCAAAAACCATGTCCAGTTGGGAAAGTATATATATACGCACATATATAAACATATATATTTACACACACACGCATATATATATATATATATATAT
>BQNB010019765.1:55856-66387 GCA_026074375.1 Tanacetum coccineum | reverse complement strand
TATTGCTTAAAAACATAAAAACGCGGCTATTGCAAAAATACTACAACGTTTGGTGTCCCGGTTCGCTCCCGGAAACGATTCTCAGATAATAACGAAACAACTTCCCGGCTAAACGGTAAAGCTAAATGAAACATTTAAAAATTCAATTTTCTACATGGAAACGGCTAATTTACTAAACGGAAATTCTTGGGTTGTCACATGAACTATGTGTTTAGAAACATTTTAAATCGATATTTTCGTGTGACTAGTAAAAATGAGCTTATAGCGAAAAAATAAGACCTCTCTGGTGGTTAAGTGACACGCGATGATTATTGTTGACATTGATCGACTTAATGAACATATTTTGATTGATATATACGGACCGACAATAAAGAGTAAATGTGTATATAAAGGATTTCATGTAAAATATAATTGTTATGTGAAAACTATGTGTTTTATAGATGTCAAAATTGGTGAACGTAGCTGCAATATCAATAATCAATTCCTTAAATGTCTTACACATGTGAAAATAGTCACTAACATATAATTAACAAAGTAAATAATGCATCTAGCAAACAAAGTTGTTTATTTGTGATAATTTTACCATAATGTTTTAGTGCCCTATATGAATAGACATAAATGATATCACCTATTATTGCAAGATTTTAAATTGATGAATAAACTCAACTATATGATTACTTAGTAATTCATTTATGTGAAGATAAGGTTACTAATGAAGATATTTTTGATAGTAAATTGATGCTTATTGTTGATAGAAGAAATAGTATTAAATCGGTCTAATTAAATAAACGGATAAGATGTCTTGACTTTAATTATGTCATTGAGTTTGTGATATATGTGAGCATCATTATGTGGTTTTATTTGCTTACGAGACCCTTTATTAAATGGTTAGTGATATATGTATGTTTCGGAAATATGTAACTTCACAAGTACAAAAGATGTGTTTCTTGTTTGATAATGGTATAGGCAAATGTGCATATTATACTAAACTATGTTGAAACTATAAAAGTGCTTTATATTGAACAATGTGAAAGTCATAAAAGTGCTTATATAAATTTGATTTGAGATATAAAAGTATAATGTGATGATGTATTAGTTTCACCATATTATTCGACTTTAACATAAAGTCAAATGTAATTGAAGCACATGTGGTCATAAACTAGTTGTTTATGTGCCAAGATTTCGCATTAAGTAAAGTATGGTTGAAGTACAAAAATGGTCATAAACAATAAGTTTATGTTGCAAGATTATTGTATTATGTGACATGACCGATTGGACCATCCCAAGTCAATGATGATGCGAAATATATAGAAGAACGATATGTTTCTTCAAAGATAAATTTGATTGTTCTCGATGGAAGTTTTCATCTATCAACACCAAATTATAGGAAGGATTTTCTCCTATAAAGTTTTGAAAAGTATACAACGGATGTATGTAGGCCTATACATTCGCCATGTGGATCATTTTGAGTTTTGAAATCGATGCATCGTCAAAATGATCATTAAATACGCGACTTAAAGTTAGCGTAATTAGTGGCTCGACTACTAAAATGCGAGCACGGTTTTCTAAATTATATAATTGAGAATGGTGGCGAATACTTCCAAGTTATGGCCGATTATTGGAAAAAGTGTTGAACTTAAAAATAGTCCATGTTCATACACGAATTGCTTTTGTTGAAACGTTTATAAAACGTCTTCAGTTGATTGTAAAGTCAATAATTATGAGATCAAATTTATAAGTTTTATGGGGCATTTGTTTTTAAAAGATAGAACATAAACTCGCATCATGCCAACAATCTATAATGAATCCTCCCAATTAGAATGGTTTTGGTCACAAACCATATAATTCCCATACGAGATATTGTAATTGTGCAATATAGAGTAAGTCCACCACAACACACAAAATGGGATGTTGAAAGTGATAATTCATCCAAGGGGAGAATGAGCAGCGAGGTATCTGGAATAAATTATAATATAAATGTTGATCCTCACACTAAAGAATATGAATTTGAAGTTTAAGGGACAATTTATATTCCAGATCTAGTAATTGCCAGACATATTTAGTGACCTAAATAAAGTGACTAGATCATATATATACGTTGCTAATGCTCCGATTACAATGTTTGTCCCAACAGTAAAACCAATGATTTGTAATAGGTCTATGACATGCATGCAACATGATAGACCAATCGATTCCAAATAAAAAGTCCTCGAATTAATAAATTCAATGGAGCAAGTATATCATGATGGTCGAATCGAGGTAATAAAGACCCCATAATAGTCTCCTAAAGAGACACTAGACACGAAAGTTCTTGGAAACCCGGGTTGGTGAAAAGCTATAAGATCTCAATAAATATACATGTTATAATATAATGTCTAGTAAAGTGTGGAATCGAAAAGAAATGAATCGACGTCGATAGCTATATATGATAATGCACACGAAAATGATCATGTAAATAAATAATAGAGCGCCAAAATGAATGTGAGGACCTTGGTATGATGAATGGCCAAAATTCAATGACGCAAGTAACTAAGAATGATTGAAATCTCTTGTGATGAAACATGTGTTTGAGACTTAGAAGTCCATATACATAAAATGTATAAATCTTATTGGATATGCATGGTCTTTGTGAGAAAGCGAAATTAAATTATGCATAAGATACAAGTGATGGCACACATATATTTTCTCAAAGACTTGGAAATTATCACGTAGATACATGTTCACATGTGATGGATCCAATAATGTATTTTAATATTGTTTAAGTCTGGCAATGTGACAAATATTTGATTTGCGTCTAAAAGATAAATGAATAGAGTTCATGTGATGTAGATATTTTATTACAGGATATAAAATGCATGAAGCATGCTGGTGAATTTTAATGCTTAAAGCTTATAAGAAAAGTTCTCGAGAACACTACTTGATTGCATTGAATTAATCATGTTTTGGGCATATGTGTAACAATCGCCTTGGTGAATATTTATTAAATAAAGGATACGAAAAATGATTCTATTTGCCCATGCATTTTTATAAAAGGATATGAACATTAATATTTCATAATTGTTGTGTATGTTGATGATTCGAATATTATAAGAACTCCACGGGAGGTTACAAAGGCAGTTGAATGCTTAAAGAAAGAATATGAGATGAAAGACCTTGGAAAAACAATTTTTGTTCTGGATTGGAAATTGAACATCTTGATGATGGAGTTCTAGTCCACCAAGAAGCATACACAAAAAAGGTTTAGAAAAGGTTTAATATGAATAAATCACATTCACTAAGCACTCCAATAGCGGTGAGATCGCTTGATGTAAAAAAATACCCTTTTCGACCTTCGAAAGATGATAAAGACCTTCTTGGTCCCGAAGTACATTATTTAAGTGACATATGATCATTGATGTTTCTCGTTAGTCATACACGACTGGATATATCATTTTTTAAACTTATTAGCAAGATATAGCTCATGTCCCACGAGGAGGCATTGGAATGAGATCAAACAAATATTTTGATATCTTCAAGGATATAGGCCGACCCTCATATTGGTCGCTCTCAAACTGGTTATGTATTCCCGCATGGCTGCAATCTCATGACGTTCCATAAAGCAAGCAGTCGCAACCATTTAATCTAATCATGCAGAATTTTTGGCAATCTATGAAGGAAGCCGAGAACGTGTTTGGTTAAGAAATGTTGTAGGTGAATCTTGTGATGTTTATGCTGGAAATGAGGGACCGACAATTTTACATAAGAACAACAACATGTATTGCTCAACTAAATGAATGATTTATTAAAGGTGACACAACCAAGTACATTTCAACAAAGTTCTTATTTTCTAATGACTTGCAAAAGAATGATGATAAATTGTTCAAGAGATTCGTTCAAGCGACAATCTAGCAGATTAATTTACAAAGGCACTCCCTACCTCAACATTCAAGAAATTGGTATATGGCATCGGGATGCGAAAATTCAGTTAGCTCAAGTAAAGTGATCATGAGGGGGGGAAATACGCGCGGCACTCTTTTTCCCTTAGCTATAGTTTTTTCTCCCAATGGGTTTTTCCTAAAGCGTATTTTGAATGATGTACAATCAAAGAGGAATGTTATGTATATTTATTATATTGATTGTACACATTCATACCCCTAACTAGTAACACGCATATTTATGAATAGTCTTGTAACTTTCAATTTGTACTTAATGCTATTCATGTTGAGGTCCTTATAAATAGATGCACATAATGTAATATAAGATACATCAATAACAAGTTTCATCTTCCCCTTCTATACTCTCTTACATTCTCTTTCGTATTATTCTTATTGTGCTACTAGGCCCGTTGTTTTACAACAGTCAAATTCACATATATTTTCAGCTTTTGCATGATAATCATTATATTTTGAAGGGTATTTAAGTCATTTGACTAGCTTTAAACCCCCATAAGCCCTTTTCTATGGATTGGGCTTATGAAGGCTTATGGCTTATCTAAACTTCTATAAGTCTGCGTGACAAACAAGACTTATTCTATAAGCTACCTTATTTTAAAAGTTCAATTCCCTGTGAGCCCCGAGAAGTCCTATGTCAAACATTAAATTGTCGGTAAAACCAAAACTAATATGCGTGAATGGCAAATTACCATCTTTTATAGTTTCGAGTATTGAACTTTTTCTTTCCTATTAAATCAATAAACTTTTAAATTTGTGATTTTAAGTGTACCATGTGACTGAGTACAATTAAAAGCACGAGTTCAAAAGTTTTTTTATTTGATAAGAAAAAAGTCTAATATACAGAATATAGTTAAAAAATAATACTTAGATACATTTCGAGCTATTAACCCCGGACAAAACTAATATGCGTGAATGGCAAATTACCATCGTTTATAGTTTCGAGTATTGAACTTTTTCTTTCCTATTAAATCAATAAACTTTTAAATTTGTGATTTTAAGTGTACCATGTGACCGAGTACAATTAAAAGCACGAGTTTAAAAGTTTTTTTATTTGATAAGAAAAAAGTCTAATATACGAAACTATAAAAAATGATAAGTTAGATACATTTCGAGGCTATTAACCCGGAAAAAAAAGAGCGACTCAACGAGTTATCATCTTGGTGACATTGGAACAAAATTTGATTTTTTTTATTATTGTTAATAAAAGAATAAATGCTTCAAGTCGCTAAATTAAATTCAAAAACCCTAATTTCAAACAAACCCCCAATTCAAAAACCCTAATTGATGAACATCTTCTAACAAAGATGACTTTCAAACTCCACAAATTAACAATCTAAATTCCTTCTTCCCTTTTGTTTGAATCCTGTTATAACCCCTGAAATTGGGATTAATCATTGATTGATTAATCTCATATCGAGCGTGTTAGGCGGGTTTCCCATCTTGGGTTTTTGTAATTTAGATTTGTTATTCTCCTCTTTAAATCAATTAGACTCCGTTTCCGTTTCCGTTTAATCTCGCTGTCATTGAAACCCTGATCTGTTTTTCTTTTCAATCTCTTTTTTATCTTGATCTCCCTTCAATCCAAAGATTCTAATGGGGAGTCGTAGATCCAAAGAGGACGACGTTAATCGTATTTCTATCTCCATTTATGTTACAAATTTTCCGGAAAATTTTTCTGCAAAAGAGCTATTTCAATCATGTAAACAATACGGACATGTTGTTGATTCGTTTATCCCTCGGAAAAGGACGAAAGAAGGTAAACGTTTTGGTTTTGTTCGTTTTATCAACGTGTTTAATGTTGATCGCTTGGTGAACAATTTATGCACAATTTGGGTGGGTCAATTCAAGCTTCACGCTAATAAGGCAAGATTTCAAAGAGCTACTTTGAACAAGGGTCAAGGGGCAGATCATAAGAAGGTTGCTAATTCGCCTCGTCCTAATAGTGGGGATTCTGGGAGTTCTAATTCATATGTTAATGCGGTAAAAAATCATAAGTCGGTTGATCATGACTCCCCTGCCATTGTTCTTGACGAAGATTGTGCGCTCTCCAAAGACTTATCTTCATCCTTAATGGGTAGGATTAAAGAATTTGCGTCCCTTACCAATCTCAAGAACGCTCTTATGAACGAAGGTTTCGTGGACTTGAATGTAAGTTACTTAGGGGAATTGTGGGTTCTCTTAGAATTTTCCTCTGTGAAATCGAAAGAGGCATTCCGCGATAATGTGGGAGTTAGCTCTTGGTTCTCGGAAATTCGCCAAGCTTCTTTCGATATCAATCCTGATGGTCGCATTGTGTGGGTAGAAATTGAAGGTGTTCCATTGAAACTATGGACTTTGAACACTTTCAAAAGAATTGTCACCAGGTGGGGGAACTTAATCGACACTAATGACTCTGATGGGAATTGTTTCCACTCGAAACGATTATGTTTGTTCACTAAGTCCATCTCAAATATTTATGAAAACTTCAAGATCATTTTCCGTGGAAAAGTGTATTGGATTCGTGCTAAGGAGGTCCCTGGTTGGACCCCTGACCTGGTGGAGGACTCGGATGAGGAGGAATTATCTGATGACGATTCATTAGAAGAAGGAATGAAGAACCTTGAATCTGAGAATGATTGTAGCAACTCGTTCGAAGTTCCAGATACGGTTTTTGAAAATGAAGGTGGTTCAAAAAAGGACTCATCTGTGGATCCTTTTGGGCTATACCCTTTGCTTAACAAAAAGACAAAGGATCAAAAACATAAGGAGAGTGGTACAAATTCTAGTCCCAAATTCCCACCGGGTTTTACACCTAATAACGACAATGATGATACAGGGGATAAGAAGTCTGTTAATGACTTTGAAGAGGAGAAGCTCAACGAAGACGATGGAGATTCTAACAATTCCAACCTCAAAGAAAATGTAGATGAATCCGCAAGTTTCGGTCGTTTTAAGAAATCAGTGGCACCGAGTTCAGGGGGCTCATTTATGTGTCTTATGGAGGAAGTGGTGAAAGTTGGCCAAACAATGGGCTATAACATGGATGGGGTGATTAACAATCTGTCCGATATCATTGAATCTCAAGGAGCGTCGATTGTAGATCGATGAATTTTTTGTCCCTTAATATACAAGGCCTCGCTCAAAAGGCCAAAAAAGATTGGGCAAAGGAGTTATGTGTGAAGAATAAGGTGAATTTTCTAGCGATTCAAGAAACAAAGATGGAGGAGATTGATCTTTTCAGTGTTCGTCGGTGTTGGGGTAATTCGACTTTTGAGCATCTTCATAGTAATTCGGTAGGCAATTCAGGTGGAATCTTGTGTGTTTGGAATCCCAACATTTTTTGTAAAAAAAGCTTCACTATTTCGGATTTTTTTATCATTATTAGGGGTGTTTGGTTATTGAACGGTATTGACCTCATGATTATTGCGGTCTATGCTCCTCATGATCCGCGTGATAAACGTATGCTTTGGGACTACTTGGCGCATGTTATTAATCAGTGGCAAGGAGAGGTTGTGATTATGGGGGACTTCAATGAGGTTCGCGTCAAATCAGACAGGTTTGGTACTAATTTTAATGTTCTTGGGGCGAATATTTTTAATTCTTTTATTAATTCCACGGGTCTTGAAGAAGTTCATCTTGGAGGAGAGAAGAAACAGAACAGTGTTATCAACTACGAGGAGTATGATGAAAGCGATGAAGTTACCTTTAACTTTTTGGGCGGAAGTAGTTAAACATGCCATTTACATACTAAATAGGGTACCTACAAGAGCCCTGGTAGATAAAACTCCATATGAAGCACTCTACAACAGAAAACCAAATCTGGAAAACTTAAGGATATTCGGATGCACAGCTTATGCCAAGATAACAATACCTCACTTGAAGAAGCTGGATGACAGAAGCATACCAATGATTTACTTAGGAGTAGAGAAAGGAACAAAATCATGTAGGTTATATGATCCAAAAGGAAAGAGAAAATATGTTAGCAGGGATGTAAGGTTTACGGAAACAAAACCGTGGGATTGGGATAACAATGGAAAGGAAACAAGTACACAAGGCTCTTTTTGGGCAAGTTTTGTGGTAGAAGGAGTCGACAATGGAAACACTACATAAGTCAACTCAGAAAACAATGACAATACCTATCAGGAACATCAACCAATTACTGCTCTAGACTCTCCAATCAACCCACCAACATACAATTACAACCCACACTCGGAAGAGGAAGAAGAAGCTACTAGTAGTTCTACAAAGAGATCAGAAAATGGATTTGATGATACAACAGTACGAGGTTTTAAAGATTTAACGGAAATATATAATAATGCACGTGAAGTTGAAACCGAAAATCTGTTATTTACGGAAGAAGAACCACGTAACTACAAGGAGGCATCAACAGATAAGAAATGGATCGAGGCCATGGAGATTGAACTGGATTCAATCAACAAGAATAACACATGGACTCTTACTACTTTGCCTATGAATCACAAGGCAATAGGACTCAAATGGGTTTTCAAGACCAAGAGGGATGCAAAAGGGAAAATCATCAGATACAAGGCACGATTAGTAGCAAAAGGATATGTACAAGAACAAGGATTAGACTTCGATGAAGTATTTGCACCAGTTGCACGGATAGAAATAGTTCGTTTGATATTAGCTCTAGCGGCATATCATGGATGGCAAGTACATCACTTAGATGTAAAATCAGCATTTTTACATGAAGACTTTAATGAAGAAGTCTATGTTACACAACCTGAAGGTTTCATACAACAAGGAAATTCAGGGAAAGTTTACAAGCTCAATAAAGCATTATATGGCTTAAGGCAAGCACCACGAGCTTGGAATGTGAAGCTTGATCAAACCTTAAAGTCATTAGACTTTAAGAAATGTAATCTCGAACAAGCAGTTTACACTAAGAGAAGCAAGACTTCTACACTTATAGTTGGAGTCTACGTAGATGACTTGATAATCACGGGCACTCCAAGGAATGAAATCGACTTTTTTAAATCCCAGATAAAAGACAAATTTTAAATGAGCGACTTAGGATTGTTAGCTTACTACCTTGGGATAGAAGTTACTCAGACAGGAGGAGAGATTACCATCAAGCAAACAAGTTACATCAACAAGATCTTGAAAGAAACAAGTATGATGGAAAGTAATGACACAAAGATACCAATGGATCCCGGTACTAAGTTGGTCAAGGCGGAAGATGGAAACTCAGTTGACGCAACTTATTACCGAAGTTTAATTGGAAGTCTCAGGTATCTACTACATACTAGACCAGATCTTAGTTACTCAGTCGGACTACTCAGCAGATTTATGCAAGACCCAAAGGATCATCATCTGAAGGCAATAAAGCAAGTAATCCGATACATCAAAGGAACAAAGGAGCATGGCATTATATACAAGAAAGAAGGCGGCTGCAAGATTACAGGTTATAGCGACAGTAGTTATGGAGTCAACACCGATCAAGGAAAAGGAACTACCGGAATAGTATTTTATTTTGGAGAATCACCTATTACCTGGTGCACGCAGAAGCAACCAACAGTGGCACTCTCATCATGTGAGTCAGAATTCATGGCAGCTACTGGAGCAGCATGTCAAGCTTTATGGTTAAAACGGCTACTTAGTGAAATAACGGGTTGGGATGAGGAAAGAATAACATTAAAAGTAGATAACATCTCAGCAATAGCACTCGTCAGGAACCCAGTTTTTCATGGAAGAAGTAAGCATATCGACATTCGCTATCATTTCATTCGTGAATGCGTAGAGAATGGACACATCAATGTGGAACACGTCAGTGGAGAATTACAAAGAGCAGATATATTAACTAAAGCTTTACCAAGACTAAAGTTTGTCACCATGCGACAAATGCTCGGAGTTCAAGATCTAGGACGAAGCAACGATCAAGATTAAGGAGGAGAATGTGGACATAATCTCGACATTGCTCCTGCTACTTATGTAATAAACAAAAGCCCAAGGGCTAAACTTGTTAGGTAGATAGTTTATAACCGTCATTCGGTTAAAGGTAGTTATGGAAGTTAGTTAGTTAGTTAATTCGGTTATGTTTATACCGAACAGACACAATGGTTCGCCTGTGAACCTATATATACAGCATACATATTACGTTCAAATGTCAGACGATATACACATTATTATTCAGTAAATTTGCAACTTGTATCGACTATACTAGGGACAACAATTGGCATCAGAGCCTACGTTAGTTCGTACGCTCGTTTGATTCCAAGAACAAGTGAACGAGAAGAAACAAACAAGCTAGGAACAATCTTTTTTCAGTGGGAATACGCGTTGTTTTGAAGAAGAAAACGACGCCTGAATAATTTGAATACGCAAGGGAGATAGTGCACGATCAATAGTTGTGTGGAGTTGCAAACGTAAACATCAAACGTATTGGTGGGAGACATTGTTTTGATTTCTGGAACGCGACAACAAAGGAAGGACGAGACAATATTGTATAGAACTTTATTGGTGACTGCCTAACGCGGCAACAAAGGGATAAAACTTTGTGGATTGCTGGAACGCGACACAAAGGGAAGAAAAGGAAAAGTTCTTGACGCTTAGAATGATAGCGTGGTACAAGAAGGAAGAGGCTAGCAAGAAAAAGACTT
>BQNB010019765.1:38800-51606 GCA_026074375.1 Tanacetum coccineum | reverse complement strand
ATGGACGTTTGGGTATTGAAGCAGAAACAATGGGTACCACATTGTCATTTTAAAGAGTATCCTAGTGGCCGCAGAGAGGTTTTGGGGTGTTGGAATAAAGACGGGGACATGTTAATAAGAACCGGAGTTCAAGGAGATTACTGGTTCTACGTTTACAACCTCAAAAGTGACGTTCTACATAGAACCAAGATTGTTGTTCTGGATAATGGACACTCGAATATTTTTATGCATCTGAATAAACTGTTTTCAATCCATGGCATTGGCACAAATTCCTTCCCAATGGAAAAATCAGATTTGAAAAAAAGTTGTCAGCATCTACTATCATTTAATTAGGTATTAGAACTCAGATTTGTGTTGCTTTTAATTTTTTTTTCCAGATTTGTATTTCAGTGATTGGTTTTTGTATTTTGTTGCATCTGTTTGATTGCTTTAAATAAATATGTGTTTTGAAATATATATTAGTTCATATTGAGAGTCCAACTGAGTATAAGTCATCTTTAAGACAAGGCGTCATGGTTTAGCTATCGTGAAATAGCTAACGCATGCTTTTTAGAGACAATATATGACTCTAACTAACGCTGTGGCTACACATATGGTTTTCAAGGAGTATTAGATAAGGGCTGCAGCCTGTACATATGCAACACTATGGATCTTTTGGAGATGCTATTCTGTCCCTGTTAATAAGTTGCAACGTGACTTGTGCACTTTGCAGTTTGTCTTATGCTTACTTTGTTTTGGAAGTGTTGAAGCTTTTGAAGGCTGTCAGCGGTGGGGCCGGGCATGATGGATCGACTATTGTGCATCATATATATGTAACTGCGTCTTGTTGGCGAGTGTCTTAGCACCTCATTGGGTTTGTAGACACGACCATTCGTTCGTATTGCATTTTTTTTATTTGCCTAGGTTGTAAATTGTCTTTTAAACTTGCTCGTTATTGATATCAACTTTTATTATGTACAAAATGTGGAAAAAAACACTCGGATGTAAGAGGCGACTATCATGTGTTAACATGCTTTTAGTTCCGTTTATCTGATACAATTTGAACATGAATTCAAAAATATGAAGGGAAGAAAGGAAAAAAAGACGATGGGATGGTCCTACTTACCGGACCCATCACTCGATTACATCCCCAGGATACGAGATTTGATTTATTTGATCAATCGTGTATACTACAGAAACCTCACCCTTATAAGAAGTTTAGGGTAAGTGAATATAGAAATGAACCGAGTATATTGAAAGTACATAAGGTACTATATGGAAGTATAATTTCTTTGAATGCTAGCAACTACACAGGTGATGAATTGCTAGTAAAACGCCATAAAAAGTACATAGGGTCAAAAAAGTACATAGGGCCATTAATACATAAATCAGCGACTAAGAAAGAAAAACTTACGTCCAGATATATTGAGATCAATTAGTCTACGGCTCAAAGAATCAGCCCAAACTCCAGATTTGACTTGGAAACCGTCCTTTTTTGTTGACGCAACAAAAGTTTTATGAATTTGGTTGTTTGAGTTGTTGCCACTATCCATGAAACTCTGGGTAGTTGGCTCTGTAGATGATGCTGAACTAGTATGACAAGAAAATGAACCAAAGAAATCTGAATTATCAAAATTGTTCATTGGAACAGCAGCAAATGGATCAACTAAGTGGATGTTAGATTCTGTGGGCTTCGTCTCAGATGCCACTACATGTTCAGGAGCCGCAAAAAAGCCTACAGCTGGAGAACTTTTGTTTTAGTGTATGGAGTTGTGTCAAATGAGTATTGGACGATTGTGGATGTTTCTGAAGATTTTAGTTGGGGTTTGTTTCATTATAGTGGTGTTGCAAGAGTTGCGGGACAGTCTTATACAGTGCAGTGGATAGGCTAGTTGATAGATGATGTATAAAAGAGCGGGAGTTGTTTGATGTTGATAACTGTGAATGTAACGATCCACCGCTGGAACTATCAGAGCGTTTTTGTTTGCATACAACTGTTAAAGCCAAAACTTAGTTTGTTGAATTTGAATGTGCAGAAAGAACTCGAGGCAGCTTTACATGTTATAGTTGTATGTAGACGCGAGCTGAATTGCATAAAAAGTAAGATTCGTGATCCGATATGTTAATTATTTGTGGATAATTAGGCCCAAGCCCGGTTTGTGGGTTTTGGGTATTAGGGTTTTACCATTATAAATAATGGTCATTAATAAGATTATAACCTACGGGGAATTATGTAGTCTAACATGGTATCGGAGCGGGTCTGATCCTCAGACCTAGGTGACTACGATGAGCCACCTCCCTAAACAGCCAAAAGTTCAATATAGACCCAATATTTGTCATAGATCCAATGAACCAATCATAGCCACTCATTTTTTCATCAAAAATAAAAAAAACCCACTTTCCACCTCTTTTTTAAAAATTAAATATCTCACACACTGTTAATCGTTACGCAAAACAAAACATATCAGCGCGACGAGAATTAAATTATCTTTCTATAGTGGGGCGACACTATGTACTTTCGACCATTTTTTTTTATAACTTTACGAAGTTATATACGATTTTATGAAATCATAGCCCATAACTGTTGAAGAGATCAGCACAAAGTTCGGAGGAAAAGTTTGAAGTGGGATTTTTAGGGACTATCGTTAGTTTTTTTTTCTAAAAAAAGTTATAGTTTGTTTTATTTTATTTTTATTTGTGTTGGTGATTTGTGTTAAGGTCACAAATCCACATGATTGTTATTTGTCTGGTTGTTTTTTGCTTAGGGCACAATTCCAGCCAACGATTGTATTTGTGTTTGGTTGATTTTGTGCTAAGGTCACAAATCCACACGATTCTTATTTATGTTGGTGATTTGTGCTAAGGTCACAAATCTACACAATCGTGATTTGTGTTGGTGATTTATGCTAAGGTCACAAATCCACACAATCTTATAGTGTTGTCCGTGCTTCGGTCACGAGCCGGTTCGTTTTTTTAATACGTTAATGTTTTGTTTTGTTTTATTTCTTCTTTTCTAGTTTACTACTCCAGTCCGAGCTTTCGCGATTTCGCCGCTCGGACTGCAAGAGAGTATTAGTAGATAATTAGGCCTAAGCCCGGTTTGTGGGTTTTGGGTATTAGGGTTTTACCATTATAAATAATGGTCATTAATAAGATTATAACTTACGGGGAATTATGTAGTATAACATTAATCATAAGATTTATGTAAATAATGTGTTTTTTACTATTTAGAGAAGATTACCCGACATCAAAATTGTTGGATTAATCGTTTATTGGTTCATGTATGCATGGCTAGAGCAACTCTAGTTTAATAAGTCTTTATGTTTTGATTGGTGTTATCATGTCGTGTGAGTCCAGCATTAAGGGGCTGATAACCAACATTTGGTATCAGAACTAGGTGGCCGGGCTCATACCTAGTTCAGATCAAGAAAGACAAGGCCGATTGCAACCCTATGCAATCAGGTCGAGTAAAAGAAATAAAGCAAGCAACAAGGTTGATCACTTGGTGATCAAAAGAAAGAAAGTAGCAGCAAGTTCTTGCAGGCTAGCAAGCAAGAAATCACAGCAAGTTAGCAAGCAAGAAACAAAACGCAAGTAGCAAGAATCAGAAGCAAGAAGCAGCAGCAAGAGAAAAAAGAAGGATCGTGGCAGGAAAGTGACTTCCGACGTGAGACCGAGAAGACCGAGGAGCAGCAAAAGACCAGGCGGAACCTAGACCAAGAAAGTTTAGACCGAGACTGAAGGAGACAACCGTGACCGGCGGGTTGTCTAGACCGAAGCTTTAATAGCCGAAGACCAAACTGTTGAATCAAATGACCGAAGATTCAAAGAAAGACCTATCAAAGTTTATCACGTGTGGTTATCACAAGAAAGCATGTAGCAAGGATTGTTCCTTTGTATGTACGTGGTTGTGTAAGCAAGAAGAGAAGCAAAGTACGAAGAGACCGAGCAAGTAGTATGTGACCGAGAAAGAGACCGTGTTCGTGATTATGATCGTAGGAGCCGAGACCGTGAAAGGCATCAAGATTACAGGGGTGAATGTAGGATAATCTTGATGGTTTGTGTCCATGGAGCGGGCCATGGGTCATGGTTCAGCGGGTATGGATCTTAGAAGTGGGTTGCTCCATTTAGCATTTGAATAAAATAAAGTGGGGATTACCAAGTCTGTGTCTTTGACCGAGTATTATGGAAGTGTCCTATTCTTAAGTTAGTTTCCTGTTTTCTAGGGTAGTGGTACATGTTCACCATGATTATTTCCAGCATAAGTTTAGTTTTCTAGTATAAATAGAATAGGTTCAGGGCTGTCTTTAGAGGAGTGCAAGAGGTGCCATCGCATAGGGCCACTACTAGACGAGGGCCACCAAATTTCATGCCCTTCTATTATATATACAAGCAATATGAGGCTCAAGTTTAATTAGTTTATGCACTATTGACACATGTGTATTTTGTGTGTGTGTTTAAGGGCCTTTTATTGGTGATCGCACGGGGCCACCGAAACCTATGAGACGGCCCTGAATAGGTTGTAACACTATAAGAATGTGATCAGTTTTCCATATTGTAAGCAAGTAATACATGAGAGTCGATTTCTCGTAATTGCTATGTGTGTGTTTGTCGTGTGTCATAGGAAGAGTGATTCCTTCATGTGGTATCAAGAGCCATAGGGGTTCATACCTGGTGTGTGGAGAGCAAGAATGTTGATGATTTCATCCTATGTGATCAGGCAGCAAAGATGAAAACAAGCAGCAAGTTTTGATCACAGCGGGTGACCACCAGAACGCAACAGCAAGGAATGGAATGTTTGAAAGCAGGAATTTAGCAAGAAGAATAGCAAAAGAACGCAGCAAGATAGCAAGAGAACGTAGCAAGAAAGATAGCGAGAAACCAGCAAGAAAGATAGCGAGAAACTAGCAACAAATCATAGCAAGAAACTAGCAAGAAATCATAGCAAGAAGCATAAGGCATAGAACGAGCAGCAAGAACAAAAGGGTGAAGTGATAGAAAACAAGAGAAGTTAGCAAGAGAAGATAACAAACATGGGAGATACATCAGGCACGTTGACAATCCGTGAGCAAGGTAGAATACAGGCCTTAACCCTAGATCAGAGATGGAGGATGGTCCTGATTACGTCTGGACGGATGCCGATTATAAGCGAGAAAGTGCACCGAGGTCGCTGGATTTTATGCGTTTCAATGCTTTAATGGATTTTGAAAGCCAAAAGTCAAGAAACGGGGTTGATAACATGTCCAGGAGGGAACATGCTCTTTTAATCAACAAGATGATTAGAGATGTTGTTGTAACCGACACACTTATAAAGAAGATGGAAGAAAAAAACATGAAGCATGGAACATGCACGAGAGAAGAACCACATAGAATATTCAAGTGGGCCTATGAGATAAGTAAGAATCATGGAATAGCCGCAGCAGATGTCGTGGCTAAAGCCCTAAATGAAGTCAACTTGATCCACGACGATAAATCGACATTGATGTGATGAAATGACTCAAGATTGAATGATTGGCGTGAATAAATGATTAAGGGGTGAATGTTGGATTAATCGTTTATGGGTTCACGTATGCATAGCCAGAGCAACTCTAGTTTAATAAGTCTTTATTTTTTGATTGGTGTTATCGTGTGGTGTGAGACCGGCATTAAGGGGCTAATAACCAACAAAAATATCACTACAACATTTGACCCGTTTGTCGTGGACAAAAAGAGTGTTTCCCTGATGACTTGTCGTTGGGGTAAAGTTTCCCTGATGCCAAGTCATCGGCTTATTGTCCACGGCAATGTCTCGTCGGTAAGCACAAAAACGAAGAGCTTCCCTGATGCCCGTGTTGTTGTTGTGGGGACCACATGTTTTCCAGTAAACCATACTCAAATATTTGACCACATTTTCCCAGAGGACATGTCCTCCAGGTATCGTTTGCCAGGTCGACGAAAGTCAAACAAATTAATAAGTTAATTAATTAACTAATTAACTAATTAATTAATTAATTAATTTGTTTATTTATTTTAATACATGTGAATGAAAGTCAAAACATTTACTAAGTTTTGTCAAAGAAATGTCCTTGGCAAATAGTTATGTTGCTAATTTTCTAGATTTTTTATAGAAATTTTTCCGGAAAAAATCTAGCAAAACCTATACACAACCAAAACCTGTACACATTCAAAAACAACATGCCAATATCGGATAACAACTGATTAATGCGAAAACACTTATATATAAACGCTAAACACCTCCAAATAACTATTTAAAAACATTTATTTATAAACACAATTCGGGTGTCAAATCTACAATATCTAGCTGCTCATCCATAAAAAGTTTCATTATCCGCAATGATACCAAGTCGCTCTCAAAATAGTTCCGTACATGTTTATAGGGTAAGTCATATAATACATACGGGTCGGCCAAAATATAGTTCAAAAGGTAAGTCACACAATATAGCCCAATACCCAGAACTAGTGCCCATGTCATCCCCGTTGTAACTCCCACCCTCGCCACTCCCTCCCTCACCAATCCCTCCCCCACCAATCCCACCCTTGCCAATCTCGCACTCACCACTCACGCCCTTAGTCCCGCTGCCCGAGCCCATCTCTCCTCGGGAACGAACTTGGCGAACTCGGCCCATTAGGGGTTACTCTTTAATACGGACAACACATCATTGAGTTCTCGCCGAGTGGATTTAGTCTTTGCTTTAGCTTCAGCAAGCTGACGGTTACTTCTCGACTTATAGGATTCACTCTAGGTTGGGGTCTGGTATGTTTACATTGGGTTGCGAGCCAAGACCTTTACTTTGCTCATGCGGTAAACTTACTACCATCTCGGCTATGTGACCCCGCTGCTTGCCATTTATGACCATAACAAGAATCTATTTCGCGGTCTACGGTACCCCGGTATGCGTATTGGCACCCAGATCCTGCAACATGTTCATTTCTTCCTATGTAGTTAAAAAAAAGAGAATATTAATATAGTGGTCGCGTTATTACATTATGTTTTTAAAAATCTTTAAAATGCATGTTTGAAAAAAAACAATACCTACGTATTGAAGTCGGGCATCCTCCTACAACCATACGCCTCCATGAGTATGCAAGTCGTATAAGCTGGCTAGGAGGGACTGGTATTGGTTCTCATGGCTCTCAAACTGTATATACACATGTATATAAGATGAAAAACATTAAAAATGACAAATCAAACACCATGTATAGAATGACAACCAATGAAAAGGATCCGTGGCGGCTCAAGATCGTGTTCCAAGTCCTGTTGTGAGCATTGACAGCGGCTCGGTGCGCGCGCTTAGGGTCGAACCAAAACTGAATTTACGCTTCCAAATTGGTTGGTGTCTTATCGTATCCACAACAGGAGCCCCACCTTTGGCTGTCCAAAAATCTCGCTTCATGTTGTATTTGTTGTCGCTGTAGCGCTTAGCGAAATATGCATCAATGCCTTTCGAGATGGTATCCCATCGCGGTCCAAGCCCGTGGCGCTCTAAGTTAAAATGTTCATGCAATCAAATATAACTAAAATAAATATTGAGATATAAATGAATAAACAAATTTAAATAAATATACACATTTAAATAAATGAATATGATAATAAAATAATATAAATGGAAAATAAAATAAGTAACCATTAGTCTTCGTTGGATGTGTGCGCCTTCTTGGTTTCTTTGATTTCGTGCCATTGCAAAAGTCTACCTGACATCAAATATCAAATATTGGCTGTTTATGTTTCAAAATGACCCAATATATATAGTCTCATTCTATACACACATGCGCGCGTATTTATTAAGCAATATATTAAATGGAGTGTTGGGCCAATTCAGAGCCCAATGATTTCTGCCTAGATTTAAACAGAAATTAGGCCAAGTGTTGAAGAACCTCTGATTGCTGATTGCTGGACTCAGAAGTGAAGAAAGACCAGCTGAGTGCAAACCTGGCAGTGAAAGGACTCTCCTCAGAGAGCAACATCAGACATATTTAAGTCAAAGACATTGTCAAGGAAGTCGAAGATTGCTTGAAGGCATACTCGTCAGCTGGGATGGAATACGCTGAGGTTTTAAGGAGAGTCAGAGGTGGCAATACTCTGACTATCCTATCACCCTTTAAAGAAAAACAAGTTGAGCTTAAAGATTGTTCTCTGAAGTAGGCGGGAAACTTAACAAGTGTTTATGATGAGATAAACATTAGTTTAAGTTAAAGCATGTACACAAGTACGAGTTTGGTAAAAGTAGTGAACAGTTGGCAGAACTGTTCACTAAAGTTTTGGTGCGGGCTGTTAGGTTCTTGATTGGACGGATGCATTAAATACCTCGTACTTCCTCCATTAGAAACTTGACACGTTGCAACTACCCCCACTAAGATATCAACCTCGTATTAGTATAAATAAAGAATGTTGTATGGAGTAAATGTTGTCACTTTAATTGTTGTTGTTATTATTGCATTTACTCCTTTCGAACATAACAGTTGTCTCAATCAGCTATCCAACATAAGTTTGCTTGTAAACTTGATTCATTAATCAAGTTTACTTGTTCAATGGGTGATCTTACATTGTCATTCAACTTGTGCGATCCATAGCACATTGTAATACTTTGATTCTTATCAATAAAGCATTACACGATTGAAAAATTTTATTTACTTGTGTTATATTGACCTGATTTGTGATAAGTTTTTAACGTTCCTAATAGACATTAGATTGGGACTTTCAGGGAGGTTCGGGTCTGTTAGGGTTTTCATGTATTGGTGAATATATTTGAGAATTTCCCTTAAGAGATACGTTTTATTGATGCAATATCTATAAAGGTAATACATGGAAACCTAATACATGGATCATGGATGGATTACCTTCAAACATCATGTTCAACATCTTTTCAAGAATACCAGCTATATCCATCCTATACCATTCTCACCTTTCTCATGATAGAAAAATCCTCACCTTATGTTTCCAAGTCCTAGATTCTAAACAGACTGGAACTGCTTACCATACTTATGTCTTGCAGCCGAAAGAAGGCTAGTTTTTGCACAAGAAACCTCTCTCTAAATCTTCTATAGTCAGATTTAAAGTCCGAGGTTCTTGCAATGGGCTGATGTGTTTGTCACAAGATGAACATAACGTGGTAACCTCGTTGGTTATGGTCCATCCTCTAAGGAAAGAATGTTACGAGGTTCCACCTCTTCCTATGCGTTTTTATAGTAGTTACATGGACCGAGAGTCATGTGGGTTTGGCTTTGATGCTTCCACCAACACTTTGAAGATGGTGTGTGTTTTGCTTAAAGATCATGCAGTACCATCGAGGACCATGATATGGTGAGGAAGAATCTATTCACAATTGTGCATGTACTTGGCACAGACTCATGGCGAGAAATACCCCAAGTCCCCCCTTATCCTATAACGGGTGGAGCCGTATATGCCAATGGTTGTTTGCATTGGTTGGTTAGTTTTATTGACATCAAAACCAAAGATGGTGGCAGACCTGCAATATGGTTTGATGTAAAAAAAGAAGAATTTGGGTTGATTGATCCTCCCAAAAGAACGTGTGGTTTATGGAGAGAGTATATTTGTAGTTACGATCACTTGGTTGATCTCAATGGTGAAGTTGGATACGTCTTTTGTAAGACCATGGACGTTTGGGTATTGAAGCAGAAACAATGGGTACCACATTGTCATTTTAAAGAGTATCCTAGTGGCCGCAGAGAGGTTTTGGAGTGTTGGAATAAAGACGGGGACATGTTAATAAGAACCGGAGTTCAGGGAGATTACCGGTTCTACGTTTACAACCTCAAAAGTGACGTTCTACATAGAACCAACATTGCTGTTCCGGATAATGGACACTCGAATATTTTTATGCATCTGAATAAACTGTTTTCAATCCACGGCATTGGCACAAATTCCTTCCCAATGGAAAGATCAGATTTGAAAAAAAGTTGCCAGCGTCTACTATCACTTAATTAGGTATTAGAACTCAGATTCGTGTTGCTTTCAATGTTTTTTTTCCAGATTTGTATTTCAGTGACTGGTTTTTGTATTCTGTTGCATCTGTTTGATTGCTTTAAATAAATATGTTGAAATCTATCTTAGTTCATAATGAGAGTCCAACTGAGTATAAGTAATCTTTAAGACAAGGCGGCATGGTTTAGCTATCGTGAAATAGCTAACGCATGCTTTTTGGAGACAATATATGACTCTAACTAACGCTGTGGCTACACATATGGTTTTCAAGGAGTGTTAGATAAGGGCTGCAGCCTGTACATATGCAACACTATGGATCTTTTGGAGATGCTATTCTGTCCCTGTTAATATGTTGCAACGTGACCTGTGCACTTTGCACTTTGCAGTTTGTCTTATGCTTACTTTGTTTTGGAAGTGTTGAAGCTTTTGAAGGCCGTCAGCGGTGGGGTCGGGCATGATGGATCGACTATTGTGCATCATATATACGTAACTGCATCTTGTTGGCAAGTGTCTTAGCACCTCGTTGGGTTTGTAGACACGACCATTCGTCCGTATTGCCTTTTTTTATTTGCCTAGGTTGTAAATTGTCTTTTAAACTTGCTCGGTATTGATAGCAACTTACATTATGTACAAAAAGTGGAAAAAAACACTTGGATGTAAGAGGCGACTATCATGTGTTAACATGCTTTTAGTTCCGTTTATCTGATACAATTTGATCATGAATTAAAAAATATGAAGGGAAGAAAGGAAAAAAAAAAGACGATGGGATGGTCCTACTTGCCTGACCCATCACTCGATTACATCCCTAGGATACGAGATTTGATTTATTTGATCAATCGTGTATACTACAGAAACCTCACCCTTATAAGAAGTTTAGGGTAAGTCAATATAGAAATGAACCGAGTATACTGAAAGTACATAGGGTACCATATGGAAGTATAATTTCTTTGAATACTAGCAACTACACAGGTGATGAATTGCTAGTAAAAGGCCACAAAAAAGTACATAGGGTCAAAAAAGTACATAGGGCCATTAATACATAAATCAGCGACTAAGAAAGAAAAACTTACGTCCAGATATATTGAGATCAATTAGTCCACGGCTCAAAGAATCAGCCCAAACTCCAGATTTGACTTGGAAACCGTCCTTTTTTGACGACGCAACAGAAGTTTTATGAATTTGGTTGTTTGAGGTGTTGCCACTATCCATGCAACTCTGGGTAGTTGGCTTTGTAGATGATGCTGAACCAGTATGACAAGAAAATGAACCAAAGAAATCTGAATTATCAAAATTGTTCATTGGAACAGCAGCGAATGGTGTTGGGATATGTTAGTTGGATTAGCACCTATACGACTAGAAATGTGTGAGCCTATTGGGGGCACACACGTTAAGAACGGGGGAAGTGTACGTTTATATGTTATTTTGATATATATAATATATTTTTATTATTATATATATATTATTATATCTATATATATAACTCGTTTATATTTATTAAATGTATAATATGTTTCACGAAATATATTTAAACGGTTGTTAGTTTCCATTAGATGCTTAACTAACTTTATATATCCGTTAAATAAAAAAGAGAAGGGCTTAAATGGTCGAAATGGAAACTCTTGTCCTCTTCCCAAAAGTAGCAGATTTTAGAGGATTCTAGAAAGGGATTTGTGAGCAAATTATAGCGATAATGATGAGTGTTTAGAATAAGATTGAAGAGTTGTGATAAGCTTAAGACTTGAAGATTATCTTCAGGGTTTTAGAGTTTATCTACAACTAGGGTTTGTGTACTATATAAACACCCTTAGGGTGCTCTTGTTTGGATCGTCCCACAAGAATAAAAACGTCACATGTTCAATCTATTCAATAACACCAAAACCCTAAACTGTTTTCTTCTCCATGTGTCGACAAAACTGATACAATACTTGATACTAAATTGTTTTCTTTTCCCCATGTGTCAGCAAAAGCAGAACAATATGTAATAGTATATTATTGTTTGCATACATATTTATCTTATGTGTGCATGTTTAAGGTTGACTTGCATGCAATAATTAATTGCATCGGATCCTCTCATTCTTTTGT
Source organism: Tanacetum coccineum (assembly GCA_026074375.1). NCBI lineage: Eukaryota > Viridiplantae > Streptophyta > Magnoliopsida > Asterales > Asteraceae > Tanacetum > Tanacetum coccineum. Next base: position 39,602 of record BQNB010019765.1, on the reverse strand, counting down.
AACGATTCAAAATACTTCACTTAGTGTTTTGAACTGGTTTGGTTATTAACAGAGACACGTGTGTGTTTGTTTGTTATTCGTGAAGCAACGACTAGCATCGTGACGTACTTGTTTGACGTGTTGTGTGAGCAACCATTGAGGTGTAAACTTATCCACTTTGTTTCAATAGCATTTGATTCATCAAGAGGTTAGTTTTCTGTTCCCTTTATGTTTTATTGTGAGTTAATCGTATACACCATACTTGATCCATATCCGTTGCGTACTCGTAGTGTTAATGGTTAACAGTTTATTAAATCCTAACAGTGGCGTCACGAGCCAACTTGTTTTGTGTTTTATAGGTTACACACATAATTAAACACGCTAGGGCTGCATGAAATCTTGTTTATTTATTGTTTTATTGGAAAATTATGGCAATTATATGCAATACTTGCCATAAATAATGAATAAACACATAGAATAAACACCTAGATTCAACACAAATGTTAATTGATAAAAATAAGAATAGATTAAAATTAATTGTTAATTAAGCTGCCATGATAGTCTATTCTTGTTTTATCTTGGCCTTAAGACTCACACAATCATAATATATGATGGATGTGACGATCTAGGTACTTTAGCAAAAAACCTAGTGAGAGTCTTTTGGTTCTCCAATTAGAGAAGACTCTTTTGAGAACTCGAGGCATTATATGATTTACTGCTTTCATTATAAGAGTTTGTCTTTAATTTTAATCCAATTTTAGTCTGCTTTAATTGCTTATATATGATATGCCATGTGATGATCAATATTTTCAAAATAAGACTT
>BQNB010019765.1:0-37749 GCA_026074375.1 Tanacetum coccineum | reverse complement strand
TATCAAGGGTGTGAACCTGATACCAACACTGAGAAGGAATCTTCTTGGAGATGTAAAGATTCCTAAGGTGGGTGGAAGCTGAGATGGTTAGTCTCGAGGTTAAAAGTGAGAAATAGAGACGACTTCTCCTACATGGGATGTATGATGCCTTAAATATATCAACTGATGGCCGTGAAGAAGACTTCTTTCCCCGAAATGGAGTGTAGTGGTAGTATAGTCGTAAGTATACGATGACATCAAGGATTTTAATGAGACACTATATGCTACTTAACCTATGGTTAAGTGTAGTGGCCCTTACTCTGGGATGTGACGACCCGAGGGCGTAAAGAGTGGCGAATTGATTGAAATTCTAGCTAAATGGTAACGTCCATTTCTATTACTGGAAGAATAACCAAAATAGCCAACGTCTTAAGTTGAGCGGTATTAAATTAGGATTGTGAGTATTTCGACTTGATTATTTAATTCATCAATGATGCTACGTGATGAGAAGGGACCAAGCCAACGATGTTAGTCGCCATGAGGAAACGTTAAAAAAATTGAATTTTTGTCGGACGAGCAATAAGTCCATGATGCTCATTGTTTTCATAATTGATTTTGATTTGTCATTTAACATTATGTGTTGTAGCGGGATTGTCGCCGCCGAATTATGTGGAATATGTGATATATGTGTTATGTGCTTTAAATGGTAGTGAGCATTTATGTCACTTTTTCGTGGCCAGTGATGCGGTTTAGGATGTAAGCGAATGGGTGTAATCACCTAAGTGAGAATTTAGGATGTAATAAGGTGGGTGGACATCGCCGAAAGTCTTATTGGCGATTGTGGCTTGAAGTACCCATGAGAGTGAGTGTAGACAAATTATAATTAGCCGTGTTTATGTTGGAATTATCGTCGATGTGGCTTGACTTTGTGGCAAGCTCGGTACGATGAGGAAAATGTGACCGTAGGGGTATAAAACCTAAGTGTTAGAAAGAATAATTATGCCAAAAGCTCCAAAGGAAAGCGAATCCGATATGTGATAATAATCGCCAATGCTTGGTTGAAAGCGAGCGTGATGAATGCATGTGTATGAGGCCAATTTATCGAGTCATCACGTAAAAGATGGCGAGTGTACAATAGGTACTTATGTGATAATGTGGGCATGCGTAATAATATCGTAAGATGATTAGGAGATCTAATGTGTTTCGGATTATTTTTCGCGACCGGTGAGGCATTGTTGAATGAGACCGGATGGGCGACATATGTATTTTGGTTTTGAATAATGATGAGTGTTTTGATTTGGATAATGATATAATTATATATATCGAATTTGATTATTGACGTCTATCTTGGTTTTAGTTATCGATGTATGTTTTGGATTTTTGGTAACGAAGTATATTTTCGGTTTTGAATATTGGTATAATTTCGTATTTGAGTGCGACTTATACTTTGATTTTTAATTAATGACGTAAGTTTCAGCCTTGGTTTTGATAAGCGAGGCGCGCTTGGTTTTGTTGTTTATATGATCCCCAACTAAGTTTGGATCGATTACCCATTTTAGAAAATTTCTCAGGAGAACAATGTAATAATTATTTTAATCGGATATATTCCGTGACGTATATTATCCCTTATGAAGAACGCAACTATAAAACTTAGAACGACGTGATTTGGTTTTGTCGAATATATTTTCACGACTTGTTTTTACCTCTTTTGATAAGAGCTTCCATGGTTTTTGTTGATCCCAAACCTAGATCGATTCTTTACCTTGTAAAGAGTATGTTACCTTGGATAAATCCAAAATAACAATAGTAGAAACTTTGTGTGTATATCAAAGAGTATGCGGAATCTACTCTTTAATATCTAGAAGATATATCAATGGAACAGTGAATATGAATGAATGAACACACGATGTAACAAAACGCTTCAATATTATTAATGATAATAATACGAGTACTCTATCTTAGTACTAGGGTTACAACCTTGAAGCTTACAAGACTCTTAATCTTTGGATCTGTGTATGTGTGTTTGTGATGATAGATGTGATAGATGTGTTGGATGTGTATTCAACTAATGCCCTAGAGCCTCCTTTTATAGACTAAGGAGTCCTAGTCGGCTTACAATACATTCCTAAGATATCTCAATCTTTTCTAAACATAAACGTAATCTTCTAAATAAATACATGTATATCTTGTACATAAATATCTCAACACTTATCTTCACACGCATTCTTGTTCTCCAAACAATCTTTATCTCTTTAATTCGTCTTTATCCTCTTGACAGTAGAAAGTCTTCAAATAGTCATAATCTTTCCACCAGCAACACTAATAAACATAAGCAGTAGTAATATTAGTACTAGTAGTACTAATATACGCTAACAATAGTAACCTGTACTAGCAGTCTTAACTTTTACTACTAACAACACTAACTACTTAGCTTATATTTTAGTCTTTAACATTGAGCAGTCTTAACTTCAACTAACAGCAGTAACTTTATGTTATCAGTACTAAATTACACTAACAGTAGTAACTAGCAGTGGTAACATTATACTACCAGTACTAACCACTAAGCATAATTTCCATTATGTACCTGAGCAGTAGTAACTTCTAATAATCCATGAAGTCTTTTAAGACCCAACAATCCTCCCCTAAACTTGATGTTCATCTTCTGAATTCTTCAAGTTTTCTTCTTTAAAAGTATTCATCAACTTCAGGAAGATGCCATTCAAACCTTTCATTTTCCTTTTTGCTGCTTTACCATAAGCTTCAGCAGTTGATAACACATCACATTTTGATGATCAGTTTGAAATTTCTTGTTGAGCATATTGGTGATGGTAATTGGTGTGAGGGGGTATCTCCTTTTAACCAACATAAAAATGTAAAGATTATCAAACCTTACAAAGTGAACTCCAGATGAATCAATCAAACTTCTAAATAGTCACCATGTATCCTTGCAATATTCTCCATACATCACTTTTTATATCTGGTTCAAACATAACTTTCAAATCTCCATACAACACTCTTTCAAATTCATTTTCAGGCCTTGTATCACCATACTTTGCCTTCACTATCCTCCAAATATCTTCCAAGCCTTCTCTATCTATTCCTTGTAGCATCTTTATCATTGAAGAGTATCTCTTGGAACTTCCATCTGCTCTTATCAACTGATAATGTACTAGCATCCCCTCTTTATGAAGCTTATAATCAATAATCACTGGTAATTTGGTAGCAAGTTGTATAGCATCAATTGCTATATCTTCATCCTTTTTAATCACCAAAAGCTTTAGCTCAACTTCATCAACTTCCTCTGACTCTTTTTCTTCCTCTACTTTTTGTTTCTTTGAGGATTCTTTTGGTTGTTCTTTTCCTGCTTCTTTTCCTTCCCATGATCTTCTTTTGCTACCTTTATGCTATTCCTCTGTTACATCTTCTCTCTTTTCTTTGCGTCCTGTACCTCAGAACCCATAGCTACAAAGGTATTTTACTCTCTTCATTTCCTTATCAAACAACTTTTGAATTTCATCAAAACTCTTTCCTTTTAGTTGTTTGTATGTATATCCACCCATGTGCTTAAGATAAGTAGACATTTGAGTTCTCTTTTGTGCCTTGGTAGGAGGTCTGTTTCTCTTTACTTGTGCTCTAAGAGTAGCAAAATGCTTTCTTCTTTTCTCCATCAGTTCCATAAATAGTTTTGCTTTTTCTTTATCTGTCAATTCTTCTCTTTCCTTTGATTGGTGTCTCATTAGCACAGCAATCTATCAGCCCCTCCATCTGAGCTTGGTATTTTCCATGACTAAATCAATTCTATGTGATTCTTATTCTTGTTTCCTTGATAGTTTTGCTCTTCTAATAATTCAGCTATAAAACTCAGCTTGATATAGCTCTTGCAAGTGGTTCATTAAGAGCAATTTGATCTTTTCTCTTTAAAGGAACTTCAGGCTCAATCATAGTACCTTTTCCTTTATCATTAGAACTTGAAGGTTTTATCTCTTGTGGAACTCTGAACTCACTTGGCTCCTAAACAACCACCCCTCTATCCTTAGGTCTTGTAGTTGTTGTTGTTGTAGCAGCAGTAGTAACAACTTTAGGCTTAGCTGCTTTAATCTGTATAAGTGTCTGAGCCAGAGTGATTTCCTCATTAGTTGTAGGAACAGCACTATCAGCAATACTAGCAGTAGTAACTGCTTCACCATCAGTACTATCATTAGGCTTCTTACTCTATTCATCTTTTCCATTAACTTTAGCTTCCACATGCATCACATCATCCTCCAAAACAGCAGAATCAAATATTAAATCATCATCTTATCTTTCTTGAGTTTCATCAACCAAAGAAACATCAACATCAGCATCAATATCTTTAATACTCCTCCCCTGTTTGGATGCATCTTCAAGAACACCCAAACTCTCCTGGTCTTCAGAGGACTTAACTCTCCTAGACATACCAACTTTGCTGAGTCTTTTCAAACCTGTAGGTCTTGACATTTTCCTCCTTTCTAACCTCTGGATCCTCTTCTTCAAAGCATCAATCTCCTTAGCTTGAGCATCCTTTGCTTTTTGTAAATCAAGAACCTGTGTTTGCAATTTGGTACATAAAGCTATCAACTTTGTTAGTTGCATGCTATCCTCACCACTAGGTTGTGGATCATTAGAAGGTGTTGGTACACTTTCCTCATGCTCTGCCTTATCTTAAGGAACCTCTGCTTCCTGTCTCTGAGCCTTCTTAGATGATTTATCCTTCTTGGGTTGGGAAGAGGAAGATGGTTGATCAATAATGTGTATTGGAGTGGAATCAGTTGGATGATTTGAATCCTCACCCATTTCTGCAACAGGTTGAACCATCATGGTATCAAATAAAGGTGTTATTCTCCCAGAGAAATCCTTTCCAACTCTCTTCATATAGGCAAACACTTTCTTTGTGTGAAAGGGATTAACAAAAATCTTCTTGTTAGTTGACATATTACCCAGTTGTTGATTAATGAAAACTTAGAGAAAACATGGATACAGCAAAAATTTGACTCCTCCATCCAAGTGTTTCACCATTGCATCAAAGATATACTTAGACAGATTGAACTTCTGATTAGTTGCTAAGCATATGATCAAAGAAGCCATAGAACTACTGAACTCATTCCATGCAATGGATTTAGCACTTAAGCATTGAGTAATAGTATGAATGTAATACTTCCATTGTGGAGAGAAAAAGGCTTTATAAAAAGTAAGCTTTTGAGAAGGCTTTTCATACCCCATACACGCCAATTCTTTAAAGATAGTAGCAGTTGGAAGACAATCAGTACCTTCTGCATCATCTAAGTGAAGATCTCTCCGTATGCTTGATTCGGTAACAATGACCCTCTTCTTATCAACTAGGGCTTGTAACTGTCGCACTCCATTAACTGTCTGTACCTTGGCAGTTGCCGAAAATTGTTCAATGCAAGATGTGTAGATTATAGGATTGACTGTTAAAGCATATGAAACAGAACTTGCTTTCAGGAAATCAATTATCTCTGCAAACCCATCACTTTCTTTGGATTTTTCCAAGAACGCGACCACATTGTGTGTTTTAGTAAACTTAAGGCTTGGCATAATGATGGATTTAATGATCAAAGATGAAAATTGAATTAGGGTTTATGGTTGGAGAGTATTTGAATAAGTGAAATCGAATAAAGAAGTAAATGAAACCCTTAATCGAAGTATTTATAGAATCGCCCTCAACAGCAGAAACTTAAACAGGCAGCATTAACATATGCTTAACAGCAGAAACCAATACGGACAGTACTAGTTTAAACCTAACAGCATTAACTTAAGCTTAACAGCATTAAGTTGAAACTGAGCAGCATTAAAAAGAATACACCAGTAATCATTCAATGTTCATTCCAATAAGCAACTTTCATCATCAAATTTGATTCACACACACTCTCTTTCTGTTTTTATGCTCACAACATCTCTCAATTCTTTTTGCTCACATAATCACTCATTTCTGTTTTTATGCACACATCTCTCTTTCTATTTTTAAGCTCACAAAATCTCTCATTTCTTTTGGCTTACCAAGACACTCTTTCTGTTTTTATATGACAGTTGTGTACAAAATTTCATCAATTCCAATAAGTTTCATACTGTCCTCCCCACTTCCAAGTGTGTAACCTCTTGAGAGAGGTGGATCAATGGACTGTAGGAGGGTGGATCAATTGGACTGTTTAGATATATTTCAACCCTAGGTCTTGAGCATTCACATCCCCTAATATGGTTTTCTTGGCACCTGGGACACACTACCTAAATCAATTTCCTAAGGAGTGCTGATTCATTAAGTGTTGCCGATGGGACTGGGTCTTATTTGATGTTTACCAATGTCCTGCTCATGCTTCTAAGCTAGAAGCAGTTTAGTGGGCCCTTTCCATTTTGTCACCTCAACTCCTTTTTTAACGACAAACTCTCATCACCAACTTTGTCAGGAGGGACACTAGACTGAGGTATTCTTGGTGTCCTGACCTCTTTTGATATGCCTAGACGTGTTTTGATCCCTTTAGAAACATACTTATGATATAACACATCCTTTCATCCATGCTTTTTGGTTGTATAAATAAGGAACCTCCCCTCAAGAGATAAGAATTTGAAACAGCTGCAACTCTGGTGCCCATGTGATCTTAACAGTATTAACATTCTGTTGGCAGTAGAAATTTTCTGCCTAGCAGTATTAACTGAAGTCGAACAACATTAACTCTATCTTCAATAATTATGCAACTACATGCCTCTATTCATCACAGTACACTAGAACAAGATAGATTGGACATGTGGGATTCATGTGGATCCATTTTTATGCATAACCCCTTTGAATAAAAGTTAAAACACTGTGCACCATGACCATTATCTTCTTTCTCAAACTGGTGAAGCATTCAACATTTGGTATTCAACATGCTTTGCCTGCAAATGTTAGTTCATAGCCAAATATACAAAATCTAAAACATTTTCTTCTTGACAGCATTAACTATGACTAACTGATTTAACAAACAATCTTAAGTATAACTAACAGTTTTAATTATACTTAGCAGTATTAATTGAGAAAACTAACAATACTAATCCTTTACAAAACTTTTACAAAAACATAAAGAGATATAGGCAGTTAAGGATTCAACATTCTAATACTTGAGACCAAGTATCGAAATGTGCCTGCATCAAAACCTTTTGTAAGAAGATCTGCAACATTTAAATCAATATGAATTTTAACCATTTGTATTAACTTTTTAGTGTTGCAATCTCTTATAAAATGATGCATAATCTCTATATGTTTTGTTTTAGAATGTTGAAACAGATTTTCAATAATGCAGATGTACTATTTTTGTCAATATTAATAACAGTGGTTTCACGAAATTGTAACCCTTAATCCAGCAATTGGTTTTGAATAAGAGTAATTGTCCACAACAAACTAGCAGTAGCCACATATTCAGCTTTAGTTGTAGAAGTGGCAACCACAGTTTGCTTTTTACACTGCCAAGATATCAACCTGTTTCCCAAAAACTAACAACTTCCAGTTGTAGACTTCCTATTAGAGTTGCTCAGCTTTGTCATTTCAGTATATGCAACAGTTCAACTGGAGAATCCTTAGAATCAAGGCCTAAAGTTGGGTTGCCCTTTCTAAATATCTAAAACTCCTCTTTTACATGCTAAGAGATGTGATGTTCTTAGGAGTAACTTGAATAATCTAGCACTATGCCACATACTGTAAACATAATATCTGGTTAGATGCAGTGAGATACATCAGTACTCAATCATTATATCTATAGAGATGTACATCAAATCATAGCATCTCCATTTCCATGACCAAATGTTTTTCAAAATCAATAAGGTTGATGCAAAAATTCACATCAGGTAGTTAATTTTCTTCAAAATTTCAGCTACATATTTGTCCTAACATGATTAATATTACCATCTTCCTTCTGTTGTACTTGTAAACCTTAAGAAAGAAAGTTAGGTATTCCCATAACTCATCTGAAATTTAGCTTTCATTTGCTTCTCAAAACCGTTCATAATCCGTGTTTGTTGAGCCAAATATAATGTATCTACATAGACCTGTACAGCAAAATATCTCCTTTTTGCATTTTGATAATTTATGTCTGCTTCTATATTGCCCTTTAAACCCATTTCTCAACAGATGTTTGCAAAAGTTTCATACCATGATCTTGGTGTTTGATGCAACCCTAAAGTGCATTGGACTACTTGTTAAATTTGTTGATGGTCAGGATCTTTAATTCATTGTGGTTTGTGTCACATTAGATTCTTCCTCCTTGTTCCATTATAGAAGCATATTTACATCCATTTGATATACTAGAAAACCCATAAAAGAAGCATAGGCCAAAAACAATCTTATTGCCTCAATTCTTGCCACAGGTGCAAACACTTCTTCATAATCAATACATTCTTCTTGTTTATGACCCTATGCAACTAACCTTGCTTTATTCCTAATCACAATTCCCCTTTCATCTTTCTTGTTTCTAAAGGACTATTTTGTACCAATGGCCTTCTTTCCATTAGGGAGATCCACCAGTATCCAAACTTATTAAAGTTTGAATTGCAGAAGTTCTTCCTGCATTGCTTTCACCCAGCATGAATCAGATAGAGCTTTAACAATGCTTGTTGGTTCAATATGTGATAGGAAACAAGCATATAAACAAGTATTTAGGGTATCATGTGTTTTATGTTCATACACATTACTGAGAAACTCTTGTTTAGAAGTAGGTTTTGACATTCTTCTTGTCTGAACAGTTGACTGCACTTTACCAATCACATTGTCAATTGGATGATCTTTATGTATTCTTGTATTAGGAGTGGTTGGAACAACATAGGAATTTGTAATGTTCCCCAAATCAACTTCTGGTTCTTCTTCAATGATGTCTTCTTCATTTGAACTAGCAGTACTAACTGATGGACCATCAACATTAAGTTTAAGACTATCAGTATTAACATCAGGACTGGCAATATTAACTTGTTGTCAACAACCATTTAACATCTTAGAACTGCTTCATCTGTAAACATTTCTTGTTTAAATTTCTCTTTATTTAGGACAATCTCAACCTGCTTTTGAGCATTATCAGCAGTTTTTTTGGATTCACCATTATCAATATTCTTTGTAGGTGAATCAAAGTATGAAGTATCTTTCCAAATTGGCATCACAATGCAATCTTGATTGTTTTCTTCTGATGTACCTGCAGAGTCATTAGAAACTGTACCTGCAGTAGCTGGTACACAGTTTATAGATTGGGTTAGAGAGTCAATATCAAACAGCCATTTTTGGACCAGTCCCTTCTATCATTGGCTTATTCTCTAAAAACCTAATATGCAAGTTTTCTTCTACCCTCTTGGTTCTAGTATTGTATACCCTAAAAGCTTTACTACTCAAAGAGTATCCAATAAAGAAAACCTTATCACATTTTCCATCAGAACTTGCTAAACTATCCTCCAAAGTATTAAGAATAGTAACATGACAACCAAATGGTCTCATAAAACTTAGAGCTGGTTTAAAACCTCTAAAAAGTTCATAAGGTGTCTTGTTATGAGGCTTGACTACTAAAACCCTGTTTTGTACATAACAAGCAGTAGAAACTGCTTCTGCCCAAAATGTGGTAGGTAACTTAGAGTCAGCTAACATTGTTCTAGCAGCCTCAATGAGTGTCATATTCCTCCTCTCAGCAACACCATTTTGTTGAGGAGTCCTAGCTACACTATATTCTCTCTTAATACCTTTTTCTCTGCAAAAATCATCCATACCTTTGTTCTTAAACTCTGTTCCATTATCACTTCTGATTATTTTTACCTTTTTATCCACTAGGTTTTCTATTTCTTGGATAAAGCGCTTAAGGATCTTACTGGTTTCATCCTTAGTTGTTAAAAAGAAAACCATGTAATTAAATTATATCATCTGTGAATACTAAGCAATACTGCTTATGCATCAATCTACTCACAAAGGTTGGACCAAACAAATCCATATGTAGCATAAACAAAGGCTTAGTAATAAGATTCAGAACTTTGGACTTACAAGAAGCTCTGTGTTGCTTCCCTTTAAGACAAGCAACACAGGTTTGGTCATTTTCAAAACATTTTGTAGGCAATCCTCTTACTAGATTATCCTTGACTAGCTTATTTATGTTTTTAAAATTAATATGACCAAGTCTTCTGTGCCAAAGCATTGATTCATCTAATGTAGCCTTTGCAACAAGACAAGTCAAACTTTGTTTAGGAACAATGTTCTTCATATCAAAACTGTACATATTGTCCTTTCTAGGAATTTTAAAAAGTATCTGATTTTCATCAGGCAACTTAAAATTTGGAGACAAGACAAGACATTCAGTATCTGTAAAAAGGACATAGTTCTTTTTGTCACACATCTGTGAGACACTAAAAAGATTGAATTTTAACTCATTGACAAAGTATACATCTTCAAAATCAAGATTATCAGTCTTAAGAGTTCCTTTACCAGAAATTTTACCAACATAACCTCCATCAAACTGCTTGAAATCAGAGAGATAAGCTATGTTACCAGTCATGTGCCTTGAGCATCCAATGTCAACAAATCCTTTATCATCATGTTGTGGCTTGCCCTGCACAAAAGAATAAGGAAATTAGATTCCTTTTGGGACCCAAGCCATTACTGACTTGGATCTGCCTCGTGCATCAATGTAGTTATATATATTCAAAATGATTAATGCACTATTAGGTTTGATAGGTCTCCAAACCCAACATGCTGAGTACTTAACAACATTGAACCTATTTGCCCTGGCAGCATTAACTGATGTTCTATTTGGCCTAGCAGTATTAACTACTCTAGGCCTAACTGTATTAAACAGGGTGTTCTGTAAGGACCTAGCAGTATTAACGACTTCTTTGGCCTAAACAGTAGTAAACTCTATGATTCAAATGTTGTTAGTTAATGTTGGATTCTTATAAAAGGCCTTTGGACAATAGATTGTGCTGATTTGTAAAAATGAGTCTTTGGTGAGTACAATGCATATTGTTTTGGGTGAGCAGTATAAACTGACTTAGCAGTACTAAGAGGTTTTAGGCCAGTTCTCAGCAAAACTGCTCTTGGAGTCATATTTTTATGGGTTCTATGGTGTGAGGTCTTGGCATAATAGTCATTATCCATCATGTTATAATTGTTCCCACTCACCACCTTTTTCTTTTGATGGTAAGTATAATTTTTCTGCACATGATTAAATCTCCCACAAATAAAACAAGCCTTGTTATTACATCACGAATTCCTACTAGTTGATTGGGACTTGTCTGACCATTCCAATTTCTCTGATTCCCTCTTAGGGAACTTATGATGTACAATATACATTTCTGCATACCTAACTGACTTTTTAACTGGTTTTTTGTGTTTTTAGCAGCAGTAGGAATAACAGTTTTCTTTTCAGGCTTAGTCTTTGACTCATCTTGTTCCTCATCATCTGACACCCAATCCTCAATAGTTAGAGCATCATTATTCTTCCTAACTTTCTTAGGTTCCACTTCACTAACACTCTTACTAGTGTTACATCCACAATCTTGAACAAAGCTACCTTTGACCTGTGATACTTGTTCTTCTACCAAAGACTTATTAGAATTTTCCTTAGAATTATCTGATTCACTTTCACAAACAATATTAGACTCTTTCTTACTATTCTCAGGACCATAGCCTTTAAATTCAGGCTCTTTGAATTCATCAAGACCAGAATAAGACATATCTAGTTTGTTACAGGAGCTCTATTATATCTTAAAGATGAGGTGGGAGGTACTTCACTATATCCCAACCTTTTTACTTTTGTTTGTTATCTGACTTCCTAACAAACTGAATCTAAAGTCTTTTGAGCCTTACCAAATTTCTCAATTTTAATCAATGTGCTTTCTTTTTCTTGCTTAACTTTTCTAAACTCTGTTGTTAAGCATATTAAATTTTCATTCTGTTTGACTCTATTACTCTTTTATGGCAAACAACTTCTTCACTAAAAAGAACCTCATTCTTCCTATATGTGACAAGTTGTGCCTCAACAGTATCTAGTCCTCTTTTATAAGTAATTGGCTTAAATTCAGTTTGATGTTGTTTAACAAGCAAATCATCATATTGTTTCTTAAAAGTTTCATAGTTTTTCAGACAAGTTTTAGAGCAAGTTTTATCAGTGTATACCTCTGAGTCTGAAAATGCCATTAGAGCCATATTTGTCTGAACTAGTTCTTCTGCCATGTTACTCTAATCAAAACCTACACCATCAATAGCCAACATTGCCTTTGAAGTGTCTTCATTGTTTCCTTGCTTCCTGATGTTGTCTTGATTTCTGAACTAACCTTCCTTACTTCTTGGTGCTCCCTGGCAAAGTGTCATAACTTATGACAGTTGTAACACTCCACCTTAGATTTATCATATCCAGCAATATCATTACCATTAATGAAAATCTTCTTGTCTGTCCTCTGATAGTACTTCTTTGCTCTCACACTTAGCAAAGAGAGCTACCACTTCAAATCCATTGCTTCTAAATCATCTTCATGAATTTTCTATAAGTCCTGATGTAGGACATTAGAACCATTCAGATTTTCAAACATGAAAGCATACATAGTATTATCACTGACACTTGCAGTGTAAACTTGTGGACTGGCAGTATTAACACTAGGGTTAGCAACACTAACTTGTGAAGAAGCAGTGTTAGCATTATTGGTCTGCTAGAGCTTGGTGCAGTCATGAAGGCCAAGTTTTGAACACCACTAGATGTACCAATAGTTTTCTTTACTTTTTGTTCAACAATTTTGAAATTGTTGTACAAATCATCTATACTCATAGTCTTAACCTAAGGCTTATTCATCCAAACAACTACATGAGTATTCCACTCATGTGGTAAGCTGTTTAAAAATTTTAAGTTTAAATCTTCTTGGGCAATGTTCACACTCAAGATAGCAAGCCTACTGACTATCTTCTGAAGCCTATTGAAAATAGAGTCAAGAGACTCTGCACTTGCTGCACTGAAATTCTTCATATGTAGCTTCAAAGAGAGTGTTTTGAGGTTTTCTTGGTTAGCTGCATTACCTCCAAAATCCTTGTTTCATGCAAACAAACATAGATTTATCTTCTGGATACTGACTGATTGGTTTAGCTGATGTTCATTTAGAAGTGCCATGAGTAACAAACCTCTAGCTTTGACATCATTCTTTTTATTTGTCTTTTCTTCTGCAGTTACAGGTGTAGACATCTTAGTAACTGTTATCCCGTTCTCTTCAGATGTTTGAGATACTGGGACCCATGAATCACCATTTTCTATCACTTCCCAGAGTGCATAGTCTTGGATCTGAAAGTACTGCTTAATCCTTATTGCCCACATCTCATATTCCCCCAATTTGAGTACAAACATTCGACAACTTCTTTTCTCCATAAAATAGACACGAAAACCTTGAACAATCCTAGATATCAAGAGCAACTTGCTCTGATACCAATTGTGAAAACTAAACCTAGATCGATTCTTTAGCTTGTAAAGATTTTGTTACCTTAAATAAATCCAAAATAACAACGGTAGAAACTTTGTGTGTATACTAAAGAGTATGCAGAATCTACTCTTTAATACTCTGAAGAAAACTAATGTAACAGTGATTATATATGAACAATGATATAACCAAAAAGCTTCAATATTATCAAGATTAATAATACGAGTACTCTATGTAGTAATAGGGTTTACAACCTTGAAGCTATTACAATTGTGTGTTTTACGTATAAGAGATGTATGTGTATGATGATAAGATGAAAAGTGAGATGATAAACTAGATGCCCTAGGATCTCCTTTTATACACCAAGGAGTCCTAATGGGCTTAGAATACTTTCCTAAATATTTAGTCAAATATATTAAATATAATGACTAAGTATTCAACACTTTCCTAAGTATTTAGTCAAATTCTTAATCAGCATTAATCTCTTCAATCATCATTAACTTCAGTCTTCTGTTTGACTAATCATCATTAACTTTAGTCAATTAGCATTAAGTTATGCCTAACAGCATTAACTTGTACTAACAGCATTAATTTTTTCACCAGTAACAGTAATCTTGAACCAGCAGTAGTAACTTTATAACCAGCAGTCTTAATCCTTCAACAGTCTTAAGTTAGTACTGGCAGTACTAACTTACTATAGCACTACTAACTGGTTAATACTGGCAGTTGTAACTTATGAGCAGTACTAACTTTTGACTTAGCAGTACTAAGTGCACTGAGTTTAATTCCCAACAATCCTCTCCTAAACTTGTGATTTACCTCTAAATCATCAAGTTTCTTGAATTAAACCTTCATTTTCTTTGCTGAGAGGATTCTTCTAAACACTTCATCTTCTTGGTCTTTCTGCCTTTGCTATACTCTTTTCTGAATTCTTCTTTTTCTTTGTTGCACTCTTGCTACACTCCTGCCTCCCCTTAGTTTGTACATCCATCTGAACAAAAGTGATCTTCATCAATTTGAGCAATTTTATCCTCTAAATCATCTTCTTAAGGGAACCCAAGCCATCACAGACTTGAATCTTCCTTGTGCATCAATGTAATTAAATCTTTTCAAAGTAACTGATGCACTGATGTTTTTGGATACATGATCTACCACTCTGTTCTTTGGCATCCAGACCCAACATGCTGATGCTTTAACAGCATTAAACCTATTCCCCTTGACAGCATTATGTGCAGCCTTTGGCTTAGCAGCATTAACTGGCCTCATGCCAGTTTTCATTAAAACTGCTTTTGGAACAAAGTTTCTTTTTGGATGAGGGTAAGACATTTTATGAGAATTATGGTGATTTACCCTTCTAGCATTGTTCCATATAGGTTTTTGTACCTTCCTTTTACAATCTTTTATCAGATGGTTAAAGCTTCCACAAGCAAAACAAGCTTTATTGTTCATCACAAAATCACTCCCTAGCTGTTGGGACTTCTGATTATTCCAATTTCTTTGATTCCCTCTAGGCTTTCGTGATCTGTACATTTTAGCATACTTCACTGGTTTCCTAACTGGTTTTTCTTGTTGTTTAGGTTTAACAACTTCTATCTTAGCAGCAGTAGGAAAAACATTTTTCTTCTTTAACTTACCATCTGACACCACATCTTGCTTAACAGTTTTGGACTCAACTGTTTTCTTCACAACCTTAGGTTTAGGCTTATCATCTTCTTCATCACTGTCTGATTCCTAATCTTCAATAATTGGAGCACCAGTACTAACATTATTACTAGCCTTAGGTCCATAACCGTCAAACTTAGGTTCTTTGAATTCCTCTAGACCAGAGTTGGACAAATTAATCTTTGGAGGTGCAAATAACCCTGTAAGAGGAGGTAGAACAGCATTATAGCTTTCATATCCTAAACCTTTTTTGTTGTTCTCAGGTATCTGACTCTTTAGTAATTTGTCTAGACTCTTAGAAGCTTTTTCAAAATTTTCAATTTTAAGTTGAAAGCTTTCCTTTTCTTGCTTAAGCTTTTCCAATTTTCTTTTAAGCACACTAATATCTGAGTCTTTGTATGAGATATCTCTCTTTTGAATAGATGCTAACCCTCTTTTATAATTAGCAGCCCTAAAATCAGACTGGGATTTGTTAAGCTCTATTCTAAAATCATCATATTGCTTTTTAAGAGTTTCATTGTTTTTCAGACAGGTTTTTGAACAAGTTTTTACCTCAGAGTCTGAAGAAGCCATAGGAGCCATCTCTTCCTTGTGAGTAAATGATTCTTCTTGTTAGTACTTCTTCTATTAAAGGTTTCGAACACTGCTCTGATACACTTGTTTATCCCAAAAATAGATCGATTCCTTTAGGATGGTCTAAGGTTATATTCCTTGGATAAATCCAAAATAAATTGTTGTTAGATTACTTTGTGTGTATATTAAAGTGTATGCGGAATCTACACCTTAATACTCTAGAAGTAAAATCAATGAAATAGTAATCTTGAACAACAAATATATAACCAAATGCTCCAATATTATTAGATCAATAATACGAGTACTCTTAACTTAGTACTGGGGTTTACAACGTTAAAGCTTTTCTTAATCGACTTTGACAACTATGAAAACTGATAATGAAATGACTGTGTGTTTTTTGTGTTGATCTCAACTAATGCCCTAGAACCTCCTTTTATAGACTAAGGAGTCCTAGTTGGCTTACAATACATTCCTAAGATATCTCAATCTTTTCTAAACATAAACGTAATCTTCTAAATAAATACATTATGTATATCTTGTACATAAATATCTCAACACTTATCTTCATATGCATTCTTGTTCTCCAAACAATCTTTATCTCTTTAATTCGTCTTTATCCTCTTGATAGTTGAAAGTCTTCAAACAGTTGTAATCTTTCCACCAGCAGCACTAATAAACATAAGCAATACTAATATACACTAACAGTAGTAACTTGTACTAGCAGTCTTAACTTTTACTACTAACAGCACTAACTACCTAGCAAGTCTTAACTTTACTACAACAGCACTAACATACTTGCTTATATTTTTAGTCTCAACACTGAAGTATTCTTAACTTCAAACAACAATCAGTAACTTTAATGCTAGTCAGTACTAATTATACTAACACAAGCATAGTTTGTATTAGTGTCCTAACGAGATTTATGGATGATCTTATGGCTCTAGACTCAATAGTGCATTTTTGGTTTTTAGTAGTCGGAGGCTGGAGCAGACTGCCACCTTTTCAATATCATCTAACTCGGAGTGAGAGAGACGATAGAAATGTATTGATCTCCGTGAGAAATGAAACAAGAATCCTTTGAGGGATCTTGAGTGGCTAGGGAGGGTTGTGCAGCGTATCACTGGGTCCATGATACTTGTCTTCAATGTCAATAATCAACCAAGTGATTCTGACAGCATATGTATTGACCCGGTTTCTGCCTAATGTTAAAGGAGGGTTGCTTTCTTTTCACCCTTTATCTTAACATTTCTTTTTCATTCTTCAACCCCTTCAGTGCTTACCGAGACTTCATTACTAGTACCTTGTTGGGTATGTTCCAGTACTAGCTCCATCTCAGTCTGCACTATTCCCTTATTCTTACATTACTCCTTTTGTAATCATACCTAAGGACTTCTACACTAACTAGTGGATTGTCCCTGGGTAGATCCCTCCGGCTCTGGCGGGATCGTGGGATCGAGTACCTAACCTTACCATCCTTATAACTCCGATAAAGTAATTACAGGGTCGGTCTTTGGTATTTCCACAATTGCCATCATACACTATTCGCTCCCCCTCAATATGTGCATCGATATTCGAAAAGGCTTAGCACATATGGGAGAGCTTACACTTGAGTCCAAAAGATTATATTTTTATCAGATTTAATATTTAAATCACATTTTCTCCCCTGATCAAAAAATTCAAACCTTTTGAGATTTAGGATCTCAATTGATTTAAATATGTTAGAAAATTTGGGAGAAAATGTGGTCTAATTAAATACACACCGATATTGGAACATATTAATGCTCCCCTTCAAATTACTGATGGAATCTGTTAGTGTCAGGTATAAGAATTTTGAAGGATTTTGAGTTTAACAAAAAACTCATGAAAAAATTATACACTGACACATAACACCTAAAGATAGACTACTTAATAATGTACAAGATTACAATATATACCACACAAAAAGTATGAGAAGCTACAGAGAGGATGTCATCATTCGGTTCTCCGTAGAAGTCTGTAGTCTCCTTCGCGTATTCTTCCACCAACAAAGCTTTCCAAGTTTCGAAAGATTCTCCTAAGATTTAGCCGCTTTTGAATGGCAAACATGAACTGCTTGCACTTGATCACATCATTCATGGTCCAGAACCTGGTATTCACCACCAGATTGTTCTTGTTAACCTTGAGTTCCTTTACCCGATAGTCCAAAGCTTCATCTATTTGTTGTAGAGTCCCGTCACTAAACTTGTGGATTTCGTTGAAGCGCATGAGCATCTGCATACCATACTTATCTCTGAACAGTACGGCTTTTGGAGAGTCAAGAATCTTGTAGTCGTGCATGAACTCGAGACCTGTAGCTTCCCAACGAGGTTTGGTGAGGTTCAACTGAGTTTGGTAACTCTCGATGCCGAGTTAGAAGTCTTCTACCCATTGTCTGATAACCAGATTCCTGATCCACAGGTTGACAGCAGAGGAGAGAATCTTCCTGTCCTTTGGCGGTAGGTGGTTCAGGTGACCTTGAAGATTTAGAAAGTACAGGTCTTCAGAGTCACTCCGGTACAGATCCTTGAAGTCATTTTCAGCAATAGTATATTCTTGATTATCTGCTCTTCGAAGGACTATCTGTTTCATGTAATCGTACCCATAAATCAAAAAGACATCAATGCTGATGACACTTAGGATTCTCATGTAAGTCCTGACAATAGCTCTTCGGTTGGTTTCTGCTGAGCGTCGGTCGATGTAGAATTTTTGTCTCCTGAACCACCAGTGGGAGATACCATAAGTTGCAGAAATATCATACATGCACTCTACTTCGATCCACATCTGATCTGGAACCATCTGTTCTAGCCCGACATTAGGATAATAAGCAGCTTTCATCTTTGTGATTGACAACGCAATTCTGTCACCCTTGCTGCCAAATCATAGATAATCCAAGTATTTGTTGAAGAAGATGTCTGAATCGTGATGTGACCTGGAGGACCACCCAATGAGAGTGGTCTGCTGACGTTATACCTGAGAAATTTGTCATCTACTTAATTGGTCAGAAGCTTGTGATATTCCTCCATCTGATATTGGAGATGAATCACGTCAGGATGGAAGGCTTGGACAACTTCATATGCAGGACCTTCCAAGTGTTCCGGTGTGAGCTTTGTGATTTCTTTCTTCTTGCAGAACCAATCAATAAACACTCCAATATCACCGGTCTGTGAAAGCAGAGAGTTCTCTGATGGAGGTACGTAGCTGGAGGCTATAGTAGATGCCCAGTTGTGGGTGGGGACAGATAGACTTGATGAGGGAATGGACCAAGCAGGTTCAGGAGTCACAGGTCTTTTATCTTTGGAGAGAGGTTTAAACCTATCCTGCTTCAGATCAACTCTGGGGATGTGCCGACTGCCGATATCTTCATCATCAGACACCATATCCAGAGTTGCAAAGTCTGACTCTTCATGCAGAAATACGTCTTCAGGAATAGATGAGGCAAAGGGCTCGAATCTAGAGGTTGCCGTTGTCCAGGTTGTGTATGCAGTAGTAGCAGTTGTCTTGGACGAGCCTGGAGCAGCTGAGCCTTGAGACTGATCATCTGGATTGGGTGTTAGAGACAGTGGTGGTGGAAGAGGATCTTGAGCGGAATCAGAGGCTCCAGTTGTACCGGAAGCCCCTGATGCACCAGACGGTGGTGGAGGAGGTGACCCAGGTGGGGTTTTCGGTGAATCCTGCTTACTCTTCATCTTTTTACGTTCCTCAGACTTGTCAGCATCAAATTGCTCGCTTTCATCACGAAGGATAGATGTTTGTAATGCTTCATAGGCCATCTGGTGATCCTCGTGGCCCTTGTCATAATTCTCCTCAAGCATGCGTTGAAGCAGAATCTCCTTCATGTCAGAAGTAGGGAGATCCTTGAAGCGAGCACGAAGAGGGGCTCTCATTGCATACTGAACTGATGCGGTAACAGCCTCTTTCACCGTTTCTTTGATTTTTCAGTCAATCTCTTGCTTGTCTATATATTCCACTGTCTGCTCTCTGATCATTCTAGACAAGTCTTGAGTCTCCAATTGGTGGATCATGTTCCCTTGCTTGTCTAACCTTTCCTCCAGGGTTTGATTTTCCTCCACTAGATCCGCTATACATCGTTCCAACTCACCAATCAACTTAATTATGATCGAGTTTGAGACTCCTTGTTGTGGTTGAGGTGGAGGTGATGGAAGAGTTGTTGTTGTTGCAGGTGGTGTTGGTAGTGAGGCTTGAACCGTCGTGGAGGCTGGTTGAGAGACGGTGATATCAATAATCGGGAAGGTCATTGGAGGAACTGACGAGGTGTCCTGATGTATGGGAACCGTGACCATAGATTGAACTTCCACATCAGTGTTGGTCTTTTCAGGTTCGTCTTCCTGGGTAGAGCAGACTACAGATGAGGAACTCAATCATGCTCTAATGGCTTTCCTGTGGAAACATGAGGTATCAATGTGCTCTAAATTGTGTTTAGATTTATATAATGCACTTCAAGCTAAGTATGATGAATTGCAATCTGAAAATTTGGTGACATGACGCTGACTTAGTTGCCCATGTAGTTGGCTGTTAAGAAGTTAGATCGCAGCTTAAAGCTCCACAACAACTATCTTCCTTAAAGAAAATTAAATTTTCAGCTAATCAAATTTTGAAAAGAGGAAAAGCTGAAAAAGTAAGAAGAATAGGAATGAAAGCTGTCAAGATCAACGATGCTTTACAAAAAATTGTGGTTCTTGGTTTGCATCTTCTAAAAATCTTTGGAAGCTTATTGATTGTGGGATAAGCTCAACTGTTAAGCTAGGTTTAGGACATATCATAAAGTCAAATGCTGAGGTCCTAGGATATGAGGAAGAGATGAGTAGAGGTATTTTTGTTCTTAGGGAAACAGATGAAGGATATTATGATATCCCACTTTACAGCAGATTCAAACAGGTAGAATTATAAAAGGTGGTTCTCCCATCTCTTAGTGGTGATTATAACCCTAGGCACAGAGGACATAGATGATTTCTGTTATGAGTTTGGTATATTTGGACTCAACCTTAATCTCCTAGTCCTACAGTGTCTAATGCTAGTTCCATTGTTTTCTCAATCTGTCCATCTAATGACAGTGATGGGGAGCTTAGAGCTGTGTCTGATGCAAGTTCCACTCATTACTCAACCCTATCTATCAATGACAGTGATAGGAGCTAGGAACTGTAACTAGGTCATTCAGTCATTGATGACCTTACCCTATGGACCAAAACACCTATTCACCTTCTATTGAGCAAGTTACCATTGCCACCACCAAAAGGACTCAACCACAAGTGCGTCCTAATAACCCACACAGGACAGTTGACCCTAGTTGTGCTACTACATGTAAAATCTCTAGGACACCATTAGGACACCAGTGACTTCCTCACCTATCCCTTCAAATAACAGACAAAATTGGAATCAAAGGGACTTAGGTGCAGGATATTCTTTTGAAAGAAAACCATGTTTTGTATGTGGAAGTCTTAGTCACTTGATTAAGGATTGTGACTATTATGAGAAAAAGATGGCAAGGGAAGTTGCTCTTAAGAGCAAAAGGGTGGTTCATACTGATGTTAGACAAGCCACACCAGCCTGGACTAACACTAACAGGGTGAATAAAGCAAATCAGTTCACTCCCAGACTCGGTTCAACTAAAGTCAGTAACATTAGAAACCAACCTTAGTACTGCTAGCAAAACTATTAAAACAGGTAGGGAAAATGTTAATACTGGTTATGGAAATGTTAGTTCTGGTAGTGTGCATGTTAATTCTGGCACTCAATTTAAGTCTGGTGCTTCTAGATTTAATACTGGCAAGCAACATGTTAATTCTGGTAGTGTGCATGTTAATTCTGGCACTCAATTTAAGTCTGGTGCTTCTAGATTTAATACTGGCAAGCAACATGTTAATTTGGTAGTGGTGCAATGTTAATTCTGGCACTCAATTTAAGTCTGGTGCTTCTAGATTTTAATATGGCATGCAAACATGTTAATTCTATGGTAGTGTGCATGTTATTTCTGGCACTCATTTAAGTTGGTACTTCTAGATTTAATACTGGCAGCAACATGTTAATTTGGTATGTGCATTTTAACAATGGTAGAGAAAAATAGACCAGTATCAAAAACACAAGCCCTATAACCTTCTCGGTGAATATTTAAAGTCCAAAGAAATGTTTTTCAAATACAAAGTCACCTGTATATTAGGACCATTTTCAAGGAATACAACATACAAGTCAAATAAAATATGCTAGTTTTAAGGAAAAAAAGGGGCATGCTGTTAAGACTCAGCAGGTTGTGTTGGAGAAAAAATAATACCATCCTCCAATACCAATTAGTGGAACAACACCTGATTCAAATGTTATTGTTTCTATAGGTCCACAAGCAGACCCAAGCCTATGACGGACCGGGTCCAGAGAAAAACTAATATCTTTTTAATTTGAAGGATTCATCCACTGAAGCATATGGAGCTTTGAGGTACTTTTTGATAGTGGATGTTTATGGGCACTATGGACTGGTAAACAGGGCCCCATCTTGAAGATTAACAAGAACTGTTCAAGTGGGATCTGTTTACTTTTGGAGGATGTAAGGTAGTATAAGTGGAAAATATACCAATTAGATTTAGGAAATTAGTTTTTGTGATGATGTGGCTTTGTGAAAGAACTTGGACATTTTACTTATTCTCCAATTATCTCAGCTATGTTGATAAAAGTAAATGTACTTTTTACTGAAAAAGAGTGTTTTGTGGTGTCCTCTGACTTCAAGATGCCTGATGAAAATCAGGTCCTTCTTAAAGTTCCTAGGCAACATAACTTGATACTTGATATGAAAATGTTGTTTCTACAAAAGCCGTACTATTGGTTTATTAGCGATAGCTTCATATGTTGAAGCTAAATATTAGCACAGGAGGTTAGGTCATCTAAATTTCAAACACTTTAATATAAACTTGTAAAGGATAATCTTGTTAGCGGGTACCTTCAAAAGTTTCAAAAAATGACCAACACTTGTGTTGCTTGTCAGAAGGGGATAAGCAACACAATGGCCCTCTTGTAAGGCAAGATTGATAGATATGTGACCCACCCATTACACACCTTGCATATGGACTTATTTGGACCTACCTCAGTGAGGAGTATCAACCATGCAAGTTACTGTCTAGTGATTACTGATGACTATTCAAGGTTTTGTTGGGTTTTCTTTCTAGCCAAAAAGAGAGACTTGTGACATCCTTAAGACTTTTTTTAGACTGATAGACAACCAACTTATCAAAAAGTAAAATCATTAGACAGATAATGGGACAGATATTTAAAATCAGGGTTATTCTTGAATTCCGTAGGGAAAAAGGTTATTAAAAGGGTTAGTAATGCAAGAACTCCTCAGCAAAATAGGTTGCTGAGAGAATGAATAGGACCCTTATAGAGGCTGCTAGGACTATGCTAGCCGACTCACACTTACCTATCACTTTTTGGGTAGAAGCAGTAAATACTGCTTGCTATACCTTTACAGGGTAAGAGTGGACAAGCCTCAAAACAAAACTCCTTATGAGCTTTTGTTTGGCCACAAACCAATCCTTAGCTACATAAGACCATTTGGGTGCCATGTTACTATTCTCAATACTCTTAGCCCACTAGGAAAGTTTGATGGGAAGTCTGATGAGGGTTTTCTTGTTGGTTACTCTGTGAATAGTAAAGCTTTTAGGGTTTATAACTTAGTCACCAAAAGAGTTGAAGTAAACCTTCATGTCAACTTTCTTAAAGAAAAACCCAATGTACAGGGAATAGGCCATAGGTGGATGTTTGACTTGGACTATCTTACAGACTCTATGAACTATATACCTGTCTCTTTGCAAAATCAAGCTAACCCTGCAGGTTCAAAAGAGGTCATTGATATTGATGAGCAGACTGATGAGGCTGCAGAACTGATGGTGGTCTCTTCTACTTCTAGAAAAGCAGCTGTTTCTGAAAACATTGCTACAAAGAAGATTCATCCCCAAAGCAGCCACATTTATTACACCAATCTCCAAGTTGCTGATGACATTATGCTTTAGAAAGAGCTGGATGCTCTTGCTTTAAAGCACTTAGGACCAGTTACAATATTAAAGCCACCTTACTAGTCCTAATCCTATTATACTGGTAGTGGAAATCTTATTACTGCTTTTGATGAAAGTTACTCTGGTATAAGGGAAGCTATCTTTCTTGATGAGATGATGATGAGATGCCTGCCAATAAGGATTTACGATTAAATCAAGTGAAGGAAATTTTTGAACGAGGCTTCTTTTAATGATGATAGTTTATTACTGCTTCAAACAATCTAACCAGTGAGGAAGATGTCCCTACCTACCCCACTCTGAGGGTTCAACAATGCTAATCCTCAAAAGTCAAATTCTTTGGAGAAGATCCCAATACACCTGTTAGACTAGAAGAAGCTCTCTCAAAATGATCACTGAAGCTCATGCCTCTATTAGCTACATATAGCTCAGCAAAGAAGCATCATTTAGTCGAAACAACATTGTCTTTTTGCTTTGTTTTTTATCCAATTTGAGCCAAGAAGTGTCAGATGCCTTGAAGAATGGAAGCTGGGTTGAAGCTATGCAGGAAAGATAATCTTGCAGTGTTCAAACTTCAACAGTATGGGTTTTGGTTGATTTAAACCCAACTGGTGCTAAGGTCATAGGTACTATAATGGGTATACAGAAAAAGAAGATGAGAGGGAGGAGTTGTTTGTTTATGAACAAGCAAGGGCGGGGGGTGTGTGCTCAAGGTCATAGCACAAGAAGAAGGGATTGACTATGATGAGGTTTTTGCTCCTGTAGCAAGAATTGAAGCTATCAGGTTATTTTTAGCCTTTGCCTCATTTATGGGGTTCATAGTATACCAAATGGATGTAAAAAGTGCCTTTCTGTATGGCACTATAGATGAAGAGGTTTATGTCTCACAACCTCCTGGTTTTGTTGATCCTGATCATCCTAAGAAGGTTTATAAGGTGGTCAAAGCTTTGTATGGACTGCATCAAGCTCCTAGAGCTTGGTATGCTACTTTATCAACATTCCTAGAGAAGCATGGATACAAGAGGGGCACAATTGACAAGACTTTATTTATTAAAAGGGACAAGAAGGATATCATGCTGGTTCAAGTGTATGTTGATGATATCATTTTTGGTTCTACCAACAAGTCTTGGTGTGATGAGTTTGAAGCCTTAATGAAAAGCATATTTCAGATGAGTTCTATGGGTGAACTCACATTTTTCTTAGGATTACAAGTCAAACAGAACAAGGCAGGGATCTTCATATCTCAGGACAAGTATGTAGCTGAGATACTCAAGAAATTTGATCTTGTAAATGTGAAAGCTGCAATAACACCCATGGAGACCAAGGTGGCTCTAACAAAGGATGAGGAAGCTATTGATGTGGATGTACACTTGTACAGATCCATGATAGGTTCCCTCATGTATTTAACTGCCTCTAGACCTGATATAATGTATGCAGTATGTGTTTGTTCTCATTTTCAGGTCACTCCCAAGACTTCACATCTCAATGCTGTGAAGAGAATTTTCAAGTACCTTAAGGGCAAACCAAACTTGGGCTTATGGTATCCAAGGGAATCACCCTTTGACCTGGAAGCATTCTCTGATAGTGATTATGGTGGGTCCAACCTTGACAGGAAATCCACAACAGGTGGTTGTCAATTTCTTGGACAAAGACTTATCTCATGGCAATGCAAGAAACAGACCATAGTGGCTACTTCAACAACTGAAGCTGAATATGTAGCTGCTGCAAATTGCTGTGGACAAGTATTGTGGGTTCAAAATCAATTGCTGGACTATGGTTTCAATTTCATGAATACCAAAATCCACATTGATAATGAAAGCACAATCTGCATTGTGAAGAACCCAGTATATCATTCCAAGACAAAGCACATCGAGATACGTCACCATTTTATAAGAGATTGTTATGAGAAGAAGCTCATTAGTGTGGAGAAAATTCACACAGACTTAAATGTAGCTGACCTATTGACTAAACCTTTTGATGGACCACGGTTTAATTACTTGGTGGTTAGCATTGGTATGATAAACCCATAGCTACATTTAAGGGGAGGCTTAGTTGTATAGTTTGTTTAATTCTGGTAGCTAAGTAGTCTTAATACTGTTAGTTAGTTTATATTAATACTGGTAGTTATGTCATTTTAATACTGGTAGTTAAGCAGCATTAATTCGGGTAGTTAGTTTTCATTAATTCTGTCTATACAATCTCTTGCAGCATGTTTTTCTTTGTTTTAGACTAATTTTTGCAGGCATAGCATGGATGTGCAGATGAAAGGCAGGCGTGATAAGGTTTTAGCTTTTGTAAATCTTCAGTAAATACTTAATTCTGGTTGAAAAAGAGTTAATTCGGGTTGATTCTTAATTAATTCTGGTTGACCAAAATTAAGTCTGGTAGTGTAATTTTTAATACTGGTAGGTTATTGTTAATGCTGGTTGCGGGAAATTTGACTTTCTTCTGTTTTATCACTGTTTAAATGTTACCGTTAGAGATTTTTACGGCGCTATTGTCGTTCCTCAGAGAAGCTATATATAGATAAAGTTTGATTTCTCTTTCATACTTATCTTTTTATTGCTATCTCCTTTTCGCAAAGTAAAAATCTTCTTTAATTTTATAACGAATACAGTCAAGTGTCTTGTTACCAGCATCTACAACCTCACTCGCATCAAAACCCAAGTACACATCCATCCTTTTTATTGATACGTTTGTCTCATGGCCCAATTAAAATATTGTGACAAACACAATCAAGTGGGGTTTTTGCGCAAGCCTGACGAAAGTGCAGGGTTTGCTGAGATAGTGGATTTTCTTCGAGGTTCCAACCTCAGGTATGCCTTAACTTCTAATCCAACTATCTATGATTCCCTTGTAAAACAGTTTTGGCAGACTGCTACTTGCCAACACTATTGCTGATGGGACTCTAGAAATACATGCGACTATTGATACCACAGGGTATACAATCACTGAGGCATCTATTAGAGATAAGCTTCAATTAGCAGATGCTTCAGGGATTACAATGTTGCCAAATGATGAGATTTTTGAGGGGATGGGGCAAATGGGGTATCCTACTGATGGAACTTTCACCCTTCTGGAAAAAGCCCTTCTCATCCCAGCCCCAATGGAGTATTTATTCCACCATCTTATGCATTGTATTAAGCTCTACAAAGTGAGGAAGGATCAATTTTGTAGAAAAATTGCTACTAGCGTAGTAGATTTGTCTATCCACTGGCAGAGTTTATAATTTTTCAAAACTTATTTTTGATGGTATGGTGGCAAATTTGAAAAGCAAGACAAAGTTTTTGATGTATCCTCATTTTCTGCAACTGATTTTGGATATTCAAACGGAAAACAAACACCCTTATCTGGCTGTGACCCTGACCAAAAAGATTTTTGGGAATATGAAAAGGGGTTTTAGAGGAGCACCAAGACCTTTGTTGCCTGCTATGTTGCTTGTTGCTACTACTAATCCAAATGCAGGTCAAGAACATCATGCTGTGGCTCAATCTCAACCATCATCATCCACACTTCCAGTACCATCTACATCATCACCACCAGTACAATCTCCACCACCTATACCTACACCTACACCTACACCTATCCCTGCATCTATACCTACACCTACACCTATACCTGAAACTGAACCTGAACCAATTGGGCACACCTTTGAGGAGCCATCTCCTGCCCACCAACACTTCTCACCCCCACAAGAACATGCCCAAGGATAGATGACTGTGGATGATTTGCTTCAAGTAGTTCCTCAGTTGATGTCAAGAATTGATAGCCTGGAAACGGATCTCAAACAAACCAAGCTGACAATGGGGAGTGCTATTGTGAAGTTGGTCAAGAAGGTGAAGAAGCTGGAAGGGATTTTAAAAAGGAGAAATGTAGTTTTATCAGACTCTAAAGAGGAAGAACCTAAGGCTCAGGGGAGGAAAAGTCAAGATGATCCTCTAGTTTCTTTGGTACAAGGGCTGGTTACTCCTTCTAAGACTACTGTCAATGCTTCAGGGGAGGAACAAGTGGAAGATATAAGCCCTACCACATTAGAAGCAGCTAAAACTCTCTCCAGGGTTGCTTCTCAAAAGCCAAAATCAATTGATAAGGGAAGAAGGTATAAAGCTGAGAAGGGAAAGAGTCTAAGGGAAAATAGTGTTGCCACACAGCTTGATTGTATCTAGGAAGAAGTTAATTCTGGCAGTATAAGTTAGTACTTAAGTAGGAACAAGCTAGTAACTGCAGTGACTAAAAGGTCTAATTCCTTCCCTGATAACAAGCCAAAGAGAAGGAAAAGCTCCCTATGATTCATTGAAGAAGCTCCTAAGAAGTCTAAGGAACAAATTCTACAGGAGGAAGCTAGCCTTGCTGAAGCAATCAGATTGTATACTTTACAAAAAGAAGAGGAGGCTAAACAAGTACACTTGGATTCTCTCCTAGCACAAAGACTTGCAGAAGAAGAATTAAGTGAGCAACAAAAGAAAAGAAGAGCTCAAGTTCAATTGATAGCTCAGCAGTTACACAATGAGATGGGATTTTAATTAATCAAAGATTAAGCTAATGCAGAGATTTTCAAAGAGTATGCTAAAGTGACTTACAAGGAGAAGATTTGTTTGCAAAGAAGATGGTTGATCTAGTAAATCAAAGGAAGAAATATTTTGCAGAGGAAAGAGCAAGAGCTAAAAGAAATAAGCCCATGACCCAATCACAGCTGAGAACATATATGATGAATTATTTGAAGAATCAGGGGACATGGAAGTTATCTCAGCTAAAGAATTTAAGTTTTGAAGAAGTTAAAGAAGAATTTGATAAGCCGGTGAAACAGGTTGAATCTTTTGCACCAATAAACTTTGAAGCCACTAAAGATAGTTTGAAAGGATTTGGTGAAGAACTCCAAACAAAGAATTCAAAAAGACTAAAGAGTGATGAAGCAAAAGATGATGAGCCAACCAAGAAGTCTGGAAAAAGGAGAAAACAGATGGCAAGGAAAGGATTGCATACAGATCTTGATAAGGATGATTCTGAACTTTCAGATGAAGTTAGTGAACAAGATGATTCTGTTTCAGGTACTAAAATATCTGTAAACCTGTTCCTATAGCTATGAAATCACCTAGTAATTACTACCTATAAGATTATCAAGGCAAGGAGAAAAAGTGTGCACCAATAGATTAGGGAAGATGAACTGTATATAGTGTAACATAAATTTTGGTGCTAGCGAAGAGAAAAATCTTAGCATGAAGATCTTAACTGAGTTATATAGGATTGTCATGAATAGATATGGTATGGATGGACCAGAGGATGAGCTAGAGAAGGTACTTTAGGAATATTTAAAGAATATGTTTGAGGAACCTCTTAGTACAGATCCTATTCGGAGTGTATTAGGTCAGCAAAGGATCATAAGTTGGAGATATTATGATACATGTAGAGTACATTGTTTGAACTTTGAGTCAATGGATATATATGCTAATTGAAAGAAAATATCCTTTATCTGCTGAGATATGCAAAACTATGCTAGATAAGAAACTTCAAGGAGGAAAACCAGATGAGGATTCCTATAAAATGTTGAAAATGATGGAAAAGCAAGCTGGTATTAGGAAGTAGTGAAGGTTGATGAGTTAGAAATCTAGGATGGAGATGAGAAGGATAACACTCGGTGGAGGTGCTATGCACTAACACAACAAAAAGTAACATCCACCGATTTCTAACAACATAAAGGACTGCTAGTCCACAGCAAACGCACTTGGTAAAGACTTCTCAAATCCGTTTTATGGTTGATAACTTGCCAATAAGTTGTATGGTTTTCAACTCACCATATCTGTTTAAGATAAGAGTTTCTAGCCCAAAAGTTTTATGGTTTGTAGTAAAGCTGTGTAAAAAACCATAACAAGTCCATAAGATTAGGTTTAATGGTAAATGACAAAATTGCAAATCCATATAGATGTTGACACTTTAAACCAAAAGTAGATGGTATGTCAACTCACCAAGTTTCATGTACAAAGAGTTGACATGGTCATCAATCCACCATGGAATTTACCTTTACTAGGTGCCAAAGGATTGACTAGCCCTGAGCAAACGGCTACAGGTAGAGGCATATCAAATCCGTTTATGGCTGTAATGGTTTGCCAAAAACCATATGGTATTCAACTCACCAATGTTTAATGTACTGAGAGTTGAAATGGTTTTTAGTCAACCATGGACATGCACCTTTCTGGTGGCCAAAGGACTGACTACTCTAGAGTAAATGGCTAACTGGTAAAGAGACATCAAATCCATTTAAAATTTTCAATGATTCACCTCTCACAGGAGTTAACACACCTGGAAGTGATGAGAATAGCCTGAAACTATATGATTTGATGTACATATAGTCAATGTTGCTGATATGAAGGATTGCTGAAGAGATTTGAAGAATAGTTGCTGCAAAGATCAAAAAGAGATGATTTGAAGTATTGCAGATCAAGAATAATTTGAAGAATTCTATTTACAACATCCTCAGGAAGCTCAAATAATTTAAAGTGAAGATCAAGAATATATTGAAGGAACTTGAAGTTCACAAGTGAAGATCAAGTTAGGGGAGGATTGTTGGGAAATAGATTGTAAAAGACTTAATACTGGTAGTATAACAGTTAAGTCTGGTAGTATTAGTTAGTTCTGGCAGTACTAAGTTAAGTCTGGCAGTACTAAAGTTAGTACTGGTAGAGTAGCAGTACTATAGTTAGTACTGGTCATATTTAGTTAAGTCTGTTCTAGTTAAGTCTGTTTATGTAATAGAATAGTAATAGTTATCTTAGAGATATCTTAGGAGATATCTTAGGAAAGGATATGCATTATCCTTTCACATGTTTGTAAAGCCTATTAGGGTTTCCTTGATGTATAAAAGGAACCCTAAGGCACAATGTTATGTACGTGATCGAAATATCAATATAAACATTAGAGATTAATAGAAATCAATAGCAAATTAATATTATTGTTTCTTCTTAATTCTTGTGTTAAGATTCTGCATTAACACTTGATATTCATAGTCAGTGTCTCTCACATAGTTGATTTGGATTTATTCAAGTTAGCTATTGTCTTACAAAGGCTAGATAGATCCTAAACCTAGGACCTACAAACTGGATAGAAGAAGTTTCTCATGTTCTATGGGCACACCGCACAATGATAAAATCCAGCAACGGAACAACCCATTCTTCTTATTAATGTACGGGGCGAAGGCAGTCATCCCAGCAGAAATTGGCATGCCTACACTCAGAACAGCGGAAGTGGATCTGGTACAGAACAATGAAGCTTTGGAAATCAACCTTGATCTTTTAGAAGAAATGAGAGAGGAAGCAGCGATACGTGAAGCTAAGAGTAAAGCAAAAATGGAAGAATACTATAACGCAAAAGTTCAAAATACAAGTTTCAAACCAGGAGACCTTGTATACCGCAATAACGATGCAAGCCGAGCGGAAGACACAGGGAAGCTAGGTCCCAAATGGGAAGGACCGTACAAGATAACAGAAGCACTTGGAAATGGAGCATATAAGTTAAGAGACCATGACGGAAAGCAACTTCCGCGCACTTGGAATATCAGTAACCTTGATGTGTGCTAAAACACACATCATTTGTACCCTGGAAAATGCAAATAAACGGACTAAAACACTAAAATATGGATAAATATGTTGCAAATATGTTTGTATTGTGTTTTTATGTCTTACAGGTACAAAGGATTAAAAACAAAGTAAAACCGGTAATTTTCGGGTGACTTTCGACGACGTTTTCACGTTTATCGAGGTTCAAACAAAGTCGTTAATATTCCTCGATCACACCATTGGAAAGAGCATGAAATTATGAGTCCAACGGTACCGGCCTTTCATATGTGAACCTTTTTATTTTGACCCTTTTTCGTCCCTGTTTGAACCTTTAGTAATAATAAACCTGGTCCATATTAATTAAGGGTTATATAATAAAAATGGCATAATATAATTAGAACCACGCTCTAGCCCAACAGTTAGAGTCATTGGCTTCTACATCAAGGTCCCTGGTTCGATTCCGAGTAAGGCCTTGGGTGAGGTTTATTCATAGGGTGCCACGTGTTGACCCGACCCAAGAACCGAACCGACCCGACCCATGACCCGATCCAGACCCGGCCCATTACCTAGACCCGACCTGACTCGACCCGACCCAAGACCCGACCTGCACCGCCCAAGAGCCCTTTGGGCCGCACCGTTTGACCGGTAGTCCGGGTGCAACGGTGGTGTTCCGCCCCGATGACTGGTGGTTGACGGTGTGTATCCCGACGGTGGTCAACGTGGTCCGCCATAATTGGACCGTCGTTAGACCGCTCGATTCGTTACGTTGACTGACGCCTGTTGACCATGGTCCAACTCTGTGGTTTGATCGGACGATGAACCAAGTTTTCCAAGCTTGCCACGTGGATGCCACGTGGCGTGCCACGTCATGGCAGCTGGCCAATCAGAGGCTGCCACGTGGCACTCCAAATGATTGGTATGAGGTACTGTGCAGGTGTACGAGGTTGTCAGTACGAGGAATGATCCAGAAGCACACGTGGCACTCCTAAACGCGTCAGGTGGTACAAGGTTCCAGAAATCATTAGCTGGCATGTAAAATGACTAAAATACCCTTAGATCTTAGGTTGTGATTGGTTGGTGCCCTGAAATGACGAATTTGCCCCTCCTACATCTTGGCTATAAATCAACAGACGCAGTGCTCATTGAGGGGGAGAGATATAAGTTTATTTTTCATAGTAGTGTAGGTTAGTTTTAGGAGTAGTGTAGTATAATTTTTAGCTTATTGTAAAAGCTTTTATAGCTTATTTAGCTTATTGTAATCAAGATTTTGAGCTTATTAATGAAGATGTTTAAGGTTGGTTTTTATTAAATGCTTATTATTTCTTAATGCTTATTTTCTTTTTATGCTTATTCTTCTACTCTTTCTCTTCTTTTGCTTATTTCCAAATAAGCTCATGCTTATAGCTTATTTTTGGATCCCATCTCTTAAGCTTATATTCTAATAAGCTACTTCCATAGCTTATTTAGACTAGCTTATTTTATATTGTTTTCGATTTAGAGCTTTTTGAGTGAGCTTATTTTAGCTTATTTTCGATTGCTTATTTTTATTCATGCTTAATTTTTTATATAGATCTAATCCTTAATCATACCCGATCCGAGTTCACTTGATTGAACACCTTAGTTTCGGGTAGATTTAGATCTAAAGTTTTCATCTTTTTATTAGCTTATTGTCTTTAGAATAAATTCTAAAATAGCTTTTGCTTATCTCATCTTTTTCTCTTTTCTTGTCTTTACTTTTTCAAAAGTGCTTATTGTTTGATTAAGCTCGATTCGAATGCTAAAAAGGGTGTCATGAGTCTCCTACTCGACTTATTCATTAAGTCTTGAGCACCTTTATCTTCGAGAGCTTATTATTTAGCTTATTTAGTCATAAAGTTCTAAACTTTACTAGTTTTTCTTATAGCTTATTAAGCTAGGGCTTATTTCGAAGGGTACTTGTAGCTTATTTGAGAAGTGGCTTATTTATAAGCTTATATTCTTCATCCCTAGCTTATTTTCTAGCATAAAGTTTGTTGCTTTTTAATTCTAGCTTATTTTTCTTAGATTTAAATCCTTAAATATACCCGATCCGAGTTCACTTGATTGAACACCTTAGTTTCGGGTGGATTTAGATCTAAAGTTTTTATCTTTTTATTAGCTTATTTTGTTCTAACTTTTCATGTCTTATTTCTTATTCCATCATTCTACATCTAAGGCCGGAGCTTAAGGGTCTTATAAGGTTGATAAATAGATAAAGTTTTGATCTTTATAGTTTTTATGAAAGTAATTAGTAGATAAAGTTGACACCTTTATTTGCTAATTAGTAAAGTAAAAGCTTTAAAGTGATAAACTTATTTGTTTATTAAGTTTGTAAGATCGGGTGGTTTTATATCATTGCGGTTCTTCATTCGGTTACCCTTTTTCCCTTTTTAATACTAGTAGTTTAGAATTATTAGCTTAAAATGTTTATGTTTGATCTTATGATTGTTGCTAGTTTATTTGTTATGATTAGTGAGTAGTTAACTTGTGCTTGCTAAGTGATTAGTGATTTGGAATTTAAGTGCGGGTTTTAAAAAGGTTTAAAAAATTAATAGTCATTAGAATTTTCCAATTTACATACCGTCATTTATTTTTAATGCAATTTAAATACTTGTCATTTATTTTTTAAAAGCATTTTACTTTACTTGTCATTTAATTTCTTAAAACTTGTTTTCGAAGGATTTTAATTCGTTAAACCTAAACCCGCACTTAATGAACATTTCACGTCACTTAGCAAGCATTTTCGTCATTTATATCTTTTAGATCAATTTTAGTATAATCTTGTAGTTTTTAATCTTAAAATTAATATTAGTTTAAAAATAGTTTAAATCCAAAAGTTTAGTTTCCCTTTTATATGTTTTCCCTTTTAGTAGATTTAGAAAACAAAACCCAAAAACTTAAGTGATAATCAAGCTCGATTTACAACTTGAACGTAGATTTCCATTCACTTCTCGCCGAGGAAACGACCCGGGAGGTTTTTGATAATTGCTTTGGTTAAAAGCGATTTTCTAGAACCCGACGGAAAATACTTACTATACTATTATTGATTATCTTCCTTATTAGTACGTATCTATATATTATATATATGTGTTAATTTGGACGGATCATGCAGCTATTTCGAAAATGATTCGGGCTCCCACACTTAAAGTAGGTCTACTTCGATCGGTTATTTGCAACTCTGCCCTTGCAATACTTGGCGATATGGCCCACCTGGTTGCATTTCCTACACATTGTAAATTTACTAGTATGGTGGTAGTTGCACTTGGCGCACTTTGGTTGCCGCCCAGCATACTGCCTCTGCATTTTCCCTTGATCTGGGGCGATTAGAGCAAAGTTCCTCCCGGTTCTCTGTCTCTTGTCTTTATTCCTTCCACCTCGGTTCCTTGACTGGTCCCCTACTCTCCTTTTGTTGCCAGTACTTTCCTTCTTGAACACCCCATCTCTGACCGCGTCATGAGTCAAGCGGTTTGCCATTGACACTACACTCTGGATAAAAGTTGGTTTGGAAGAAGTGACCATTCCCTTGGTTCTCAAAGCTAGACCTCGAATGTAGCGATCAACACGCTTGATTTCTGGAGTGACCATGTGTGGCACTAGTCTAGCCAACTCATGAAATCAAGCTGTGTACTTATCGATATCAGCTCCATTCATAGTATGATTCCAAAATTCTGCCTCCAATCTCTGGACTGCGTCATTTAGACAATATTCTTCCACTACAAGCTTCTTTAAATCTTCCTAAGTTAGTGCAATAGCAGTTGTTTGGCCTTTAGTCTGTACCAAGTTGTTCCACCAAGTTAGGACTCAGCCTTGCAGCATACATGCTGCAAACTCAACTTGGCTTTCAACTAGGAATTTACTGATATGAAGCACATACTCCATGCCTTCTAGCCATGACAACAAGCCAACTGCTCATTTAGTTCCAAAGAATTCCTTAGGGCCACAAGACCTGAATGTCTTGTCACTGCAACTTTGAGTGTTGCCTGCTTGGTTTGCCTTGTTGGCATTGAGGGCTTTGAAAAATTGGGCGAGTATGTTTAGTATTGCAGCATTTAGTTATCGGGCTACCTCATCTCCCAGCTCATTGAGAGAGTTCACATTGTTGGCAGCGGTGCTACGAGTGCTTCTTCCGCCCGACATGTTTCTACAATTTGACACAAGAATTTATTTCATTAAAATCTTGACCAATCGCACTTTTAAACAATTCATATATATAATTTAACAAAGTTTAAATTCATCTTAATACAATTCATACATAAAATCATCACTGTGTAGTAAATAAACCAGAGATAATCATGTTATAAGAATTTAACTCGAAGAATATTAATGTTTATTAAAATATTTATCCAAAATTTTAGATAAATAATAAGATACTTAAATAAATGGATGAATAAAGAATTAAATAGTAAAATAAATAGATAAAATATTTAACAAATGAATAGACAAGTGAATAAATAATTAAGTAATTAAATAAATAAAAGGTAAGCACGCCATGAATTTTAACTCGAATAATAATAATAACAATGATATTAAATCAAAGTGTTAAAACTAAGCGGATAAATAAATAAAAGATAAACACGACATAAATCTTTCTCGAATGATAGTGATCATAGCAATAATGTCACTCAAAACATGGCACTCGACCATACAATTGAGACAAATAGTTTAGTACAACCGAATCATAAAGTACATAATAAGTTCGACATGGAATGATAAAAAGGAGCACACATGTCCCATAGTTTCAAAAAGACAATAACAGTAACAGTACGGACTAGCTAACTCTATTACACCCTTAACAATGCGTCTGCCAACAACCAAACTAGGAAAAGTATCAAGGTCGTAAAGCCAAAACACCATGCCTTCCTGCTCTCCACCCTTGCCTACTTGACATCCTGATGAACCCATATCATTTAGGCATCCATCCTCTAAATAGTGCCAATCATGCCATTCATTGTGTGTGCTTGGAGATCCTGCCTGTATCTACTGGTACGCGCTGCCTCGGATAACTGTAGCATCCTCTCCTACTCATATCGTGTCAAGCTAAACACCTAGCCTATTAGAGTTCCAGGGAGAACATGAGGCCTTTTGGCCATCGGAGGTCAAGGCTCGTAGGGTCGTACGGGCTTGTCAGTAGGGCCTTGCCAAGAGCATTTGTCACTAGCAAGAGTGGCGGTGACATAGGTTGTTTTTCGTTTTTTTGTTGATTTGAATGTGGTTTAAGTGTTGCATGTTATTGATTTGTTTTGTTGATTGTCCATGGGTTTTGATTATTGAGGTTATGCTTAAGGTGATTGATATCTTAATATCTTAACCCATATCATAAACACAATACACAAACAATCGAAGAATTTAGAGTGAGAAAGATAGATGTAGAGAGAGAAAGAAAGTAGAGAAAAGGAGAATGGAAGGATGAATTCTTACCAAATGAAAACAAACCACACCTTCCCTAACATGCTAAGGAGGGGTATATATAGTGCAAGACCCTTAGGGTGCCTTGGGTTTGCTTTCATGGGCCAAGCTTGGCTTAGTTTGGGATTTGGGCCCTAAATGTGGACAATATTAACTTTAAGTCCAGGCTCGTGTTCTCGACTAGCCTATTATCTATGTTACAAAGTCCCTATCATATAAGAACGACACTTACAAAAATGATCGTTACATTATATGTTTGACTTTGATATTCCTAAGGCTAACAATCTCCTCCAATGGAGCGATCATTAAACTTGGACATTCTTGACTTGGTTTCTTGGTCTTGGACTTTGCTGTAATAGACTTTTGTTCCTTCATGTTGTGTGATCCTTGACTCAGGCTCTACGTGCACAAACGGCTATGACTCCTTAGGTTTGGGAGTAGCAACAGTATCGTCAACATCTCTCTATAGCTTGAAATCCCAGTGTTCACCGAGGTCTTCCTTGGAGTCGTTAGACAGTTTCCTCGAAGGGCTAACTGCGCGGTCATTTTCGCCAACAATGTAAATGGTGCGGGTGGACGATGAATGCGACATACTATGACAAGTAATCGAATAAAAAGCACACTTAAAACATAAAATAACCAATCAGAACAAAGCATGACATACTTAAATACTAATAGTGGATGACTAAAAGTTTATAGTGTTGATAGAAATAATGCCTAAAAACGTTATTAATATTTTTCGATCTCACTACGTTTTGATAATCACAAAATATAAAAACGCTCAATGTAAAAATAAACGTAAACAAGTAATTAGTAGTAAATTTTCATTTTGAAAATTTAACCACTTAAATGTATGAATAAATAAATGCTTAATGCATTTTATGATCAACAGAATTTTTATTCAACCTTATATTTTTTATAAAATGTTACAAACATTTTTATAACTTATACAAAACATTTTCTACATTTAAAAGAAAGGTTTTATTCAAAATAAATATTTTGAATTCAAATTTTCTACCTAAAAATTGCTAGAAATGTTCCAGAAAACACCTCTATTGGAAAAGACAAAAAGGGAGCGTCTTGGCCTGGGCGGCCTCCTTAAA